>JAJOOP010000595.1:0-16909 GCA_029582705.1 Solanum chacoense | reverse complement strand
ATGAGTCGAGAAATCTTGAGATGAGGAATATCATTGAGTCCTTGAGTTAAGTTGTTCATACCCATAATTCCGCATGAGCCTTATGAGTTGAGTATTCTTGAAATGAGTAGTAGTATTGAAGTTCTTCAGTTCTGAGTTGTTGAGTTCCGAGTATCGAGTTCTTTGTATGGTTATTGAAAACCTTGAATTGAGTCGTTTATGTCCATCATTCGGCATGAACCCTTGAACCCTATTTTGAGAAGTCTTGTACAACTTTTTCTAAACTCGTTTTAAGACTTGAGAACTTGACTTGAGAAATTGACTTGAGAAAGAGTAGAGTCGAGTTTATTTTTTTAAAAATGGTATATGGGAACTAAGTATTCCCAAGAGTAAATGTTTTCCACATTTAAAAGAGGAGGAAACTGAGATTTCCAAAAGAGTTTTGAGAAGTTAAGTAAACATCTTCTTTTAGAGAAAGATTTTGAGTAATAATCTCAAACCACAAAAAGAGTTATGTTTTTAAAACATATGAGTTGAGTATATTTTGGGAGTACTATTGAGCACTGATATAGGGACGAGTTCAAATAACTCAAGTCTCCATAAACCATGTAGCCGACGTGGGTAGAAAGGGTCATACTTTTTAGATGATTCCTTAGTGCATTTTATCACAGACTAGTGGATCCACTTAGTTGAGAGATCTTATACCTTGGCAAAGTATAGGACAGTTCTGGCAATGTGGCGAGACGTTGTATCATCACATAACTCGTACTGATGGTAATAGACTAGTGTCATCACGTCCATTTTCGGGTGGTAACACGCTTACATTCCAATTGCAGGGTGTAGTTGAACGTTATCAAGGTGAAAATTATTCATGGATTTTGGTGATGGCAGTGACAACAACTTAGTGATGGAAAGTGGTTGAGAGATTCGATGTATGTTGGTATGAAAAAAATAATAATTAAATATTCATCTATTTAAGAAAAGAAATATATTAAAAATATATACATTTATGAAAAAAAAATATTAATTTTTTTTTTAATATTTGATTTTAGTTTCATCTCAAAGAGAATGAAATACACTCATTTTGTCTTATTAGCATTTAGGAGGTAATAATTTCAGTTTTAGACTATTGAGAGTTGGTAATTAGGTAATAGGTTGGGGGGCTTTTGACTATTTTCTTAAAGTTAATCAACTTTGTTTTGTAATACAAAATTTACTCAACTATGATAATTGTCATAGAAAATCACTGAATTTTGTTTTTAATAGAAAAATTACTCTGAACTATTGTCATTTCATCTAAAAAGCCACTCAATTCAAACGATTGATATTTCCAGTAAATATTATTGACATGCTTTTTTTTCATAAGCTTATTTTTAAAAAATAAAAATCTATTTATTCTAATCAACCATTATACTGTCCCTTTTTAAATTTAACTTAACTGGAATGAATCACTTCTTATTTTTTTAAAAAAAAATTATTTAAAAGGTTATTTCCACGTAAGCAATACTTTTTAATTTGTCAGAGTCCCTCCACTCTAATTTATGTGATATTATTTTAGTTGACATAGTGTTTCAAAAATAAAGAAACACTTTTAAAACTTCGATCTAAAACAAGTTATAATATTTGTGTGACCATAAATCATCTTACTTAGAATAGCCACACTTTTCGAAATGAACTAAACAAGAAAGGTGGTCAGAAGTATATTTCATGCCAATGCTTAAGTTTTGTTTTATGTTTTCTACCACGTTTTTTTAGAATAAGAGTCTATTTGGATACACTTGTAATTTGGCCGGGTAAGCCAAAAGGCATAAATTAGTTTTTCTTTTTAATTAAACGGTATTCATATAGACATAAATTAGAAATTCTAACTAATGATTTATTTATTTTATTTAAAAACAAATTATTCATTTTTTTATATTTATTTTTACGCAAATACTATAAAAATAGGTAAAAGCTCCATTTTAACTCAAAAAACACTTCAAAATAAGCCCATGGTCAACAGAATGCATGTGCCAAGGACGTGACCTTATAAACCATAGTCATTATGACAGATTCTTAAGATTCTAAATTGTCCCAATAATACAACTCTTGGCGGCTGGCACTGGAAAAACAGATCGTTTCCCTTTTGACTTACTTTAAACAAAGAAATCATGTTTCGTTTGGTGGCATATAGCAAAAACTTTCATAAAGGATATTTAAAATTTATATATATATATATACACACTATCTTAAAAGCATGAACTCCTAACTTAAATGTTGAATTACTATAATCCCCCCCTAACTTAAAACACTCATCTACATAACTATTTGAATAGAAATATTCTTTTGAAAGGTTGTGATTTTTTGGATAAGTTGTGACTTTTTTTCCAGGGTTGTGACTTTTCAGTTGAGTTGTGACTTTTCAGTTGAGTTGTGACTTTTCCAAAGGGTTATGACTTTCAGATGAGTTGTGACTTTTCCAAAGAGTTTGAATTATTCGAAAAGTTTTGACTTTTTCAAAGTATTGTCACTTTTCCAAAGGGTCATGACTTTTCAAATAAGGCACAATAAGTACTTATTCATACTACTTTTTGTTAGCTATAAATAGAGGGATTTCCTCTCATTTTCAACTACAAAAAAATTCTAATAATCTTCTTCTTCTTGCAATTCAAAATTTATCGTGCGATTTATTGTCGTTGAGTCAGTTTGAAGATCAGTGGAATGTGAGGTACCACTATTTTGATAAAGTAAATCATTATATCCTAACAGGGTATATTCCAAAACCTTGAGTACTTGAGGAAATTATATTTGGTGATACAATAATTGTTTTTTTTCCTTAATTTATATAGTAGTATGTAATGTTCCAATATATGATAAACAGTGGCTTCCACCAACAACTCGCGTATCGTATAGAGCTTTTTCCTATCGTTTCGGCATAGACTTGCTTCACACCTGTGTCAAAATCCAATTGAGTTGGATCCAGAAATTTCGTCAAGGGTGTTCAAACTTTAAAAGAGATGATAATTTTATTTTAGTGGAGTGGTGCACAAAATATATTTTCTTACTGAAGAGTGGGTGCACCCAAATTTAAAAACTAAATTTCATATTACTAAATAACTAAATCATACGGATTTTTTTTTATATTTAAGGAAACTTAAAATTATAAAACTATTAATGGTATAAATCAAAACTTATGGAGAAAGGTCAACAAAAATAAATTTAGCTACTAGTTGAATATACTCCCTCTAGTTCATATTAAATGTATTGTTGAGACTTTTTTCATGATCCAAAATAAATAAATGTTTCAAAGTTCAAGAGAATTGTTGAAACTTTAATTTTATCTTTAAAAATAATTTTTTTAGAGTGTGTTATACCTAATAATTCACTTAATATATATCGAAAAAATAAAGAAAATAATAAAATCTTAGTTATTAGGTTAATTAAAATTTAAGGTTAATTATTAGGTTAATCAAAATTTAATGCTAGAAACGTAAAGAAGATGTAGGGGCGGTTATTTCTGTTTTAAAAAATATTTTGTTAAAAAACGCAGCTAATGAGGATCGAACCACCGACCTCAGAAACCTAAATTAGCATGGTAAAAATATTGTGTGAAAAGAAACACACCTAGTGAGGATCAACCCGCGAACCTCAAAGAACTAAACTAGCACACTTACCGCTAGACTACCAATCTGTATTGTGTATAAGGGTGTTCAATTTATTAAATATCAAGATATTAGACAATATTTTACGTATATACACATTATAATTTTTTGATGAATGGTGTTCGGCTGACCACCCTTACTAAGTTGTAGCTCCGCCCCTGATGATAACGTGCAAGTAGTCTAAATTCATTTGTTTTTGTTAACAATTTCTCCTGCGATGCAAATATATGCTTCTAAATATGTTTTTAAAATTAATGAACTTTTCATGAGTCAAAAAATTGTCATGAGTCATTTTGTTGATGCTCAATACATAAAAATGATTTTATTTACAATGATATTTATGTGACTGAGATTGTTAGGAAGTTTGCTTCAAAATAGTTACTACTCTTTCATTTCAATTTTTACTTTTTTTAAAAATAAAAATTATGTAGTTTAATCGAAGAAGAGGTCATATGATCTATAATGACGCCGGGTTGAAGAGTGTATTAGTTTAACTTTTATTATTTATATAATTGTTATTTTTTGTGAGATAAATATTTTTATTATTTGTCAATCTTTATATATATATATATATATATATATATATATAGATTGACACGAGAAGCTTTAAAGTGCAAAATTGGATTATAATTTTACCTCTACACTAAATTAAAATATAATTAACTATCTAGATAAACAGTAAAATTAATTAGAAGTCCTATTTATTTAAGTGTAGAACTAATAATAAATCAAGGAACCAATGGTTGAAGCTCGGTGATGCAAACATTGCTTATTTCTTTACACAAATGAAGAACAGGGTGGGTCAAAATACAATTAATAGTCTGATAACAGTAGAAGGAAGTATAACCCAATCACAAGAAGAAATAGAGAGAGAAGTGTGTACATTCTACAAAGAGTTACTTGGGAAGGCTGCTCAAAGGATACCTGGTGTTAACATTGATACAATAAGGCATGGTTGTAACACCTCGCTAATTGAAAGAACTACAAAAAAAACTAGAATTAGAAAGAAACCAGTTTTTGGAAATAATGAAATTTTGAAAGTTTGACAAAGTTAAGCTAAGTATGAGTTTTGGGTCAACTTTAAATGACCATAAATCCTAGCACAGGATGAGTTAAATGGGCTACAAGATACCATAGGTAAGATATTTGAATTATCTTTCCAACGCCACCGAGCTTGATCAATTTCGTGTTCGTATGAGTGAGATATCCCCATTTGAAGTCGGGCTGTCTAGATAAGGAAAGTCAAAATCGGATTTTACGAGGGTATTATGGTCTTTTCCATACCCAATTAGTTTATTTCGTTTTTAGAAGTTTAATTGGGGTCTAAACTGAGTTAGTTCAGTTTACGCATTTACCAAATCACGCTAGGGTTTTGGAGAAAAAACTCAAGAGGGGAATGGAGAAGAAAAGTTCAAGATTCATCATGTTGTTGCGATTTTGGTTGTGGATTTTGCCAAGGATTCAATCCTACGAGGTATGTGAGTTCACATAGCGTTGGGTTCGTTCACCCACGTGCCAAAAATATTTATTTCAGTGTAATTTTCATCCTAATAGATTGAGGATTTGATGTTCTTGAGTTGTGTTCTTGAATTGCTTTCATTCTTGAACTTGGATGGGATTGATGAGTTTCTTGAGATAGTTTTATCGATTTTAAGAGTTGTTTTGAGTTAGAATCTTGTGAACATATATTGGGTATCTGAATCTAAAGAGGAATTAAGAAAAAGAATCGAATTTAGGCGAATTGGGGTGAGAAAATGAAGAAGGAAAAAGTCGGACAGATTTCGGCACGCAAGTCTGCGTCGTGGACTTGCTCCTCCAATGCACAAAAATCACCTCCGCGTCACGGAGAGGACGTGGACTCCTCTGTTTCAAAAATTAATTTCGCGATCAAATATTTAAATGCATCTCCGCATCGCGGACTTGCTTCCAGATAGTGATTTCTTGATCGTTTCTCATGTTTAACTATCTAAGAGCACTCCTAAACATCACAAGATCTTTCCTATCACAAGTCATAACCTTGAATTCATAATTCAAATTCAAGGTAGAGTTAAGAATCAAGTCTTGAGAATTATTCGAGTCATTTTAAGAAGTCTTTTACAAACCTTTTAAACTTGTTTTAAGACTTAAGCATTGAGTTGAGTAAGAGTAAGAGTAAAGTTCATTTCTTCAAAAGATAATACGGGAACTAAGTATTCCCAAGAGTTAGAATGTTTTCACATTTAAACAAGAAAGAAAACACTGATTTCCAAGAGAGCTTTTAAGCTAGTTTTTAAGTAGTAATCTCAAACCACTAAAAGAGTTATGTTTTTAAACATATGAGTTGAGCATATTTTGGGAGTAGTATTGAGCACCGATTTGGGGACGAGTTCATAAAAAACTCAAGTCTTCATAAACCATGTAGCCATCGTGGGTAGAAAGGGTCATACTTTTTAGATGATTCCTTAATGCTTTTTAGCATAGACTAGTGGATCCACTTGGTTGAGGCGTTCTATCTCCCGGCAAGTTATAGGACAGTTTTGGCAACGTAGGCGAGACACTGTATGATCACATAACTCATAGTGATGGTTGTCGATTAGAGAAACTCCCACAGAAGTATATTTCTTTATTATACATATATATGTTGAGTTGTTATTGTATTTTTCAATACACTGAGTTGATACCTATTGTTTAAATGTTTTATATAAATTGCATCTTTAATGTTGTTTATTTATGCATTGAGTTAAGTATCCATGAGTTGAGTAAAGTTGAGGTAAGTGTTTCTTTCAGAATTTAGTTCAAGCTTATGTCATGTTTAGTTTTCCCCTCGCATGCTCGTACATTCAATGTACTGATGCCATTTGGTCTGCATCATTTTATGATGCAGATACATGTAATCAAGATCAACATCCAGTGCCTCGTTGATCCAGTTGAGCACTCAGAGTCAGTTGGTGAGCCTCCTTGCTTTTTAGAGGATCCCTTTGGTTATGTTTTGTTTTATTGCTTTGTGTAATTCAGTTGTTAGGATGATCGGGGGTCTTGTCCCGACATCCCTATTAGTATTTAGAGGTTTCATAGATAGATAGCTATAGTTCTTTAGTTTTGCATTTCAATTGTTTTCTATAACACTTGAGTTGCCACTTTGGCTTAGTTGAATGTTATTCCTAAACATTCTCAGTTTATCTATTCAGACAGTTTATTTAAGAGTGTAATTAAGTACATTTTTATTGAGTAAATCTTCCGCTGAGAGTCTAGCCAGGTTAAGGGTTCGCTTGGGGCCATCAATGGAGTCCCACCCAGGGTGTAAGCTCAGGCATGACAAACTTGGTATCCGAGCATAGAGTTCAAGAGTTCTAGGGAGTCTATGAAGTCATGTCTGTAGAGTCCTAATTATCGGTGTGAAGCGCGCCACATCTATAATTAGGAGGCTGCAACATTTAGGAATTTCCTTCACTTCTTTCATACTCATTTCATGTGATAGAGTTCATCTCTATAAAGTCTTTTTCTAACTCGTGCTTGTGCGTGTCTTTTAGTTGATCATGCCTCCATGAAGAGTTGTCCGAGTTCGTCCTACTAGGAGGAATGTCGATTAACACGGGGTACCTAATGCTCCTGAAGTGCAATCCCAATGAGAGGTCGCCAATGCTGAATTTTGAGAAGTCATCCGAATACTGAGTCAAGCTGTGACCAACCAAGTTGGACAAAGAGGGGTTCGATAGGATGTAGCTGATACGTCTAGGATCCAAGAGTTTCTAAGGATGAATTCTCCAAGATTCACTGGTTCAAGCATCACTGAGGATTCGGAAAACTTTGTTGAGGAGCTTTAGAAGGTTTTTGAGATTATGCATGTCATCGATGCTAAGAGAGTCGAGCTAGCTACATACCAACTAAAGGGTGTCACTAAAATCTGGTTTGATCAATGGAAGAAAGGTAGAGCTTAGGGTGCACCGAATGTGAGTTGGGCTATGTTTGAGAAGGATTTGTTGGGGCGTTACTTTCCCTGAGAACTGAGATAAGCAAAGGTACGAGAATTCCTTACCCTGAAGCAAGAATCTATGAGTGTTTATGAGTACCGTCTGACGTTCACCCAACTTTTTCGTTATGCCCCGAGATGGTTGCGGATATGAAGAGTAAGATGAGTCTGTTTGTTGCTGGGTTGTCTCGTCTGTCCAGTAATAACGCTAAGGCTGCGATGCTAATATGTGATATGGACATAGCGAGGCTGATGATTCATGTGCAGCAGGTTGAGGAGGATAAGTTGAGGGATATAGAATAGTTCAGAAACAAAAAGGTTAAGACATCTGGGAATGAGTCCGGGAAGTAGAAAAGTAATGTCAACCGGGCATCCTTCCAACAAAAGCGAAAGGGACCTACTCCATCATCTGCTAGTGCAACTGCACCAAAAAACAAAAGTGAGTACAATAGTCATAATTCACAACATTTTAGAGCTAGACGTGCATAGTCTCAAGGTAGTGTGGTACAAAGAGGTAACTAGGCTCCTTCATGTCCTAAGTGTGGTAGAAATCACCTCGAAGCGTGTCGTGATGGCACCATTGGTTGTTTCAAGTGTGGTCAAGATGGTCACTTCATCGAAGAGTGTCCAAACAACGGGCAGAGTAGTGGAAATAGGGGAAATAGAGCCCAATATTCTTTAGTTGCTCCACCAGGCAGGGTTGCACCTAGAGGAGCTACTTTAGGGACTGGTGGAGGAGCAAATTGCCTATATGTTATCACTAGTCGCCAAGAGCAAGAGAATTTGCCGGATGTTATCAATGGTATGATCAAAGTCTTTATTTATGATGTTTATGCTTTGCTAGACCTAGGAGCGAGTTTATATTTTGTGACCCCATATGTTGAGATTAATTTTGATGTTCTTTCTGAGCAACTTCTTGAGCCCTTCAGTGTTTCTACACCTGTTGGTGAGTCTATTCTAGCTGAGAGAGTCTATCATGTGTGTACCATTTCCGTCAATAACAAGAGTATCATGGCTGACTTAGTTGAGTTTGATATGGTAGATTTTGATGTCATTCTAGGTATGGAATGGATTCATGCCTGTTATGCCTCAATCGATTATAGAACTCGAGTTGTTAAGTTTCAGTTTCCAAATGAGCCAGTTTTTGAGTGGAGGAGTAGTTCAGTAGTGCCTAAGGGTCATTTTATTTCGTACCTTAAGGTGAGAAATTTAGTTTCCAAGGGTTGTGTCTATCACTTAGTCCGAGTTAATGACTCTAGTGTTGAGACACCTCCTATTCAGTCAGTTTCAGCTGTTAGTGAGTTTTCAGAAGTATTTCCAAACGATCTTCCCGAAATTCCTCCTAAGAGAGAAATAGACTTCAGTATAGATATTATTCTTGATACTCGTCCTATCTCTATTCTGCCATATAGAATGGCACCAGTAGAGTTGAAAGATTTAAAAGAGCAGTTGAAAGATCTCCTTGAGAAGGGTTTTATTCGACCAAGTGTCTCACCTTAGGGTGCTCCGGTCTTATTTGTGAGAAAGAATGATGGTTCCCTTAGAATGTGCATAGATTACCATCATTTGAACAAGGTTACCACCATCAAAAATAAGTATCCTCTTTCGAGAATTGATGATCTTTTTGATCAGCTTCAGGGTGCCACTTATTTTTCGAAAATATATCTGAGATCTAGCTACCATCAGTTGAGAGTAAGAGAAAGTGATATTCCTAAGACAACTTTCAAGACCCGTTATAGTCATTATGAGATACTAGTTATGTCCTTTGGTTTGACCAATCCTCCTGCAGCAATCATGGACATTATGAATAGAGTATTCAAGGCTTATTTAGATATGTTTGTTATCATATTCATTAATGACATTCTAATATATTCAAGGAATGAGGAAGATCATGCTAGTCTCAAAGATAAGGAATTATATGCTAAATTTTCCAAGTGTGAATTTTGGCTTGAGCCTGTGGGATTTGTAGGCCATATTATTTTCAGTGATGGTATTCGAGTTGACACTCAAAAGATAGAGACAATGCATAATTTGCCAAGACCCATGTCTCCAACTGATATTAGGAGTTTCTTAGGGTTGGCTAGATATTATAGAATATTTGTCGAGGGATTTTTATCTATTTCATCTCTTTTGACTAAGTTGACCTACAAAACAGTTAAGTTTCAATGGTCCGAAGCTTGTGAGAAAAGCTTTCAGGAATTGAAAAAAATGTTAACTATTGCTCCAGTATTGACCTTACCAGAGGGTACGCAAGGCTTTGTTGTTTATTGTGATGCGTCCAGAGTTGGTTTGGGTTGTGTGTTAATGCAGAATGGCAAAGTTATAGCTTATGCCTCCAGGCAGCTTAAGGTTCACTAGAGGAATTACCCAACCTATGATCTAGAGTTATATGTCGTAGTTTTTACTTTGAAAATATGGCGTCATTATCTTTATGGTGTTCATGTAGATGTGTTCAGATCCTTCAGTATGTGCTTAGTCATAAAGAGCTTAATCTCCGACAAAGAAGGTGGTTAGAGTTACTCAAGGATTATGATATAAGTATTCTTTATCACCCAGGTAAGGCTAATGTCGTTGCTAATGCTTTGAGTAGATTTTCTATGGGTAGCACTGCTTATTTTGAGGAAGACAAGAAAGAGTTAGCAAAAGATGTGCATCGACTTGCACATACCTTATATTTGAATGTTTCATTATTAGTACATTAATGTTGCATTTTCAGTTAGCATGTCAGTATTTTTAGCTATCCAGTATTTCAAAAATTCAGTCATAAATTGTTAATTACATAATAAATTGGGAGTAGCTTAATACCGAATGGACTAGGGTCAGTCACCCTCAATTCCCAGAACTACGTGCCTCGTAGGTTGTAAGTCCCCTCTGTGGGCATTCATTTAGTGATCACGCCAGTCATACCTCTATACTTCTGGTAGGGTATATTGGGTTCTCTCGATGGGGACTATATATCGGACTCCATATTTAGCTCATGTGGTTTTATGTCGATTATTAGTAGCTCCCATAGTCAGATTCTAGTGTAGTAACCAGGTTATCAGATACATTTCAGTATTTAGTTTCAGCACGTTATAAACTTGGTTATTGCATTCAGTTAGTTCATGTTTGGTATTTCAAGTATAGTATCCAGCTTATCTTACACCATTGCTCATTTATATGCTTCGTTCAGTTATGTATATTGTTCAGCTTTATTATATCCAACATGCTCAGTACCTTTTAAGCACTGACGCATACTCTGCGCTACATCTTCTCGTGATGTAGGTTCAGGTCCGCAGCATTCAGATCACGCATAGATCGGTTCCCGATCTTTAGCTCAGCAACATCAGTGGTGAGTCCTCATTCTCCGAGGACGACAAACATGTTCCCTTTCTACTTTTAGTCTTTAGTTTTCAGTTTTGCTAGATTTAGTTGGGGCATGTCCCAAAACTTCTAGTCAGATAGAGGCTCATTCAGACATAGTTAGATTCAGTTTTAGTTTGGAGTTTGATATTTCTTTTGTTATTAAACTCTCAGATTTTATATTCAGACTTAGAATGGGTATTCCCCATCATTTTCAGTTTATCTCATATCTTATGCTTCCGCTCAGTATTTCATATTCTCGTTTACATTAGTTTTCTTATGATATGCCAGCTCAGGGTTAGCTTGGGGTCACTCATGATCCTAGGTCTCGTGTTTACGTCAGGGGGTATCCTCGGGGCATGACAAACTTGTATTAGAGCATTAGGTTTAAGTGTCCTAGGATATCTGAAAAGTCCCACTAAGTAGAGTCATTTTCACGGGTGTGAAGTGCACCACGTCTAATGAGAGGGAGGCTATGAAGTGTTTTAGAAAAACTTCACTTTCTTGATATTTTTATCGTGCGTGTGTATGATCTACCTTCTAATAACTCGTCACTATGCATTTCAGATCATGCCTCCTCGTAGATCTTACGCAAGGAATGCTAATGCCAGGAATGCTAACGTAGCTCCTCCAGTCCCAAATCAGGAGGTTTCGAATGCAGAGTTTAGGAATGTCATTCAACATTTGGCTCAGAGTGTGACTAACCAGAAAAACCAGCAGGTTCCAGATCCTGCACATGCTAATCATGGGTCGGCTGCAGCCAGGGTCCATGATTTTTTTAGAATGAATCCTCCGGTGTTTTTAGGATCGCAAGTTGGAGAAGTTCCCCAAAACTCTATAGATGAGATCAAGAAGATCTTTGGAGTGATGCAAGTGACTGGAAATGATAGGGTGGAGTTAGCATCTTACCAGCTGAAGAATGTAGCTCACATCTTGTTTACTCAAATGAAAGAAAACAGGGGTACGGATGCAACTCCTATCTCTTAGGAGTGTTTTAGTGAGACTTTTCTTTACAGGTTCTTCCCCAGAGAGTTGAGGGAGGCAAGAGCTCAAGAATTCATGAATTTAAGGCAAGGTAACATGACAGTCCAAGAGTACGGGGTCAATTTCATCCAACTCTCCAGGTATGCCCCTCACGTGGTTGTCGATTCCAGGGCTCAAATGAATAAGTTTATGTATGAAGTGTCAGACTTAGTAAAAATCGAGTGCAGAAATGCTATATTGCTAGAAAATATGAACATCTCCAGGCTCATGACTCATGCTCAGCAGGTTGAGGGAGATAAGCTTAGGGAACATACTAAGGAGAATAAGAAGTCTAGGATAGGAAAATATGAGTATTCTGAATAGAAATCGGGTGGTGGAAATATCTTGCAAGTTCAACAAAAATCTTCAGCCCTAACACCTTCATTAGCTAGTGCTCCATCTTCCAGGTTCCAACAGGATCGGAAAGGTAGGGCATCATGCTCTAAGTCTCAGGGGAGTGTTTCGGGTACAAGGACCTACCCAACTTGTCCTAAGTGTGGTAAGACTCATCCGAGCGAGTGTCTTGTAGAAAAGGAAGGATGTTTAGGGTGTGGTCAATCTGGTCACAGGTTGAGAGATTCTCCTTCTAAGCAGGGTCAAGGAGGTAACAATGGTAGAGTTCAGTCCACAACTTCAGCAGCACCAGTAGGTCACCCAACTCAGCAGGGTATCTCATCTGGTATATGTGGCGGTCAGTGCCAAAATAGGTTGTATGCTCTTCTGGCTCGCCAGGATCAGGAAGATTCTCCTGATGTGGTCACTGGTACGTTACGAGTCTTTAACTTAGATGTTTATGCTTTGTTAGATCCAGGAGCTACTCTTTCCTTTGTAACTCCTTATATAGCAGTCAAATTTGATCTTAGTCCAGAAACTCTCTCAGAACCCTTCTCAGTCTCTACTCCAGTTGGTGACCCAGTTATAGCTAGACATGTATACAGAAATTGCCCTATCACAGTATCTCAGAAAGTCACCTCAGCAGATTTTGTAGAGCTAGAAATGGTAGATTTTGATATCATTCTAGTCATGGATTGGTTACATTCCTGTTATGCCTCAGTCGATTGTAGAACTAGGATCTTTCGTTTCCAGTTTCCAGACAAACCAATCTTAGAATGGAAGGGTAGTAGCTTAACGCCTATGGGTCGATTCATTTCTTACCTTAAGGCCAGAAATATGATTTCCAAGGGGTATATCTATCATCTAGTTTGGGTTAAGGATTCAAGCTCCGAAACCCCAATTTTTAAGTCAGTTCCAGTAGTTAATAAGTTCCAAGAAGTGTTTCCAAAAGATCTTCCTACAGTTCCTCCCGAAAGGGAAATTAACTTCGAAATTGATCTCCTTCCAGATACCCAGCCTATTTCTATTCCTCTTCATATAATGGCTCCAACTGAGCTTAAGGAATTGAAAGAGTAGTTGAAAGACCTTCTAGATAAGGGTTTCATCAGACCTAGTATTTCCCCATGGGGTGCTCCAGTGTTATTCGTGAAAAAGAAAGATGGTTCTCTCAGGATGTGCATTGACTATCGGCAGTTGAACAAAGTCACAATCAAGAATAAGTACCCTATCCTAGGATTGATGGCTTGTTTGACCAACTTCAGGGTGCTAGTTATTTTTGAATACAGACCTCAGATTCGGTTATGTGATCTATTGTGATGCATCCAGAGTCGACCTGGGTTGTGTGTTGATGCAGCGAGGTGAGGTTATAGCTTATGCTTCTAGACAGCTTAAGGTGCATGAGAAATATTATCCAGCTCATGACCTCGAGATTGCAGCAATGGTGTTTGCACTTAAGATTTGGAGACATTACTTGTATGGTGTTCACATAGATGTGTTCATAGACCATAAAAGCCTTCAATATGTGTTCACCCAGAAAGAGTTGAATCTTTCCTAGAGGAGATGGCTTGATTTCCTCAAGGATTATGATATGAGTGTGCATTACCATCCTGGTAAGGCCAATGTAGTAGCAAATGCTCTTAGTAGGATATTTATGGATAGTGTAGTATATATTGAGGAAGAAAGAAGAGAACTAGCAAAGGATGTCCATAGGCTTGCTCACTTGGGAGTTCACCTTATGAGCATATCAGATGGTGGTGTAACAGTTTTGAATGGGTCAGAATCTTCATTGGTAGTGGAGGTTAAGGAAAAACAAGACAGTGTTCCTATATTGCTTCAACAGAAGGGTGTAGTTCATCAACAGAGGGTTGAGGTTTTCTCCCAAGGGGGAGATGGTGTGCTTCGCTATTAGGGTCGATTATGTGTTCCTAAGGTGGGAAAGTTGAGACATCAGATTCTTCAAGAAGCCCATAACTCCAAGTATTCTATTCATCCAGGCACCACTAAGATGTACCGTGATCTGCGGGAAGTCTTTTGGTGGAGTGGCATGAAGATGGATATAGCAGATTTTGTGGCAAAGTGCCCTAATTGTCAGCAAGTGAAGGTAGAACATCAGAAACCAGGGGGTATGACTCAAGAGATCAACAATCCTACATGGAAGTGGGAAGTGATCAACATGGACTTCATTACATGTTTACCTCATACTCGCAGACAACATAACTCCATTTGGGTGATAGTTGACAGAGTTACTAAGTCTGCATATTTTTTGGTTGTCAAGACTACAGATTCGACGGAGGACTACGCCAAGCTTTACATTAATGAGATAGCCAGGTTGCATGGGGTTCCTTTATCTATCATCTCAGATAGAGGTCCTCAGTTTACATCTCATTTCTGGAAGTCATTTCAGAAAAGTCTTGGTACTCAGGTTAATATTAGCACAACATTTCATCCAGAGACAGATGGTCAAGCAGAGCATACCATGTAGGGCATACCATACAGACCTTAGAGGACATGTTGAGAGCTTGTGTGATCAACTTCAAGGGTAGTTTGGATGGTCAACTTTCTCTTATAAAGTTTGCCTACAATAATAGCTACCATTCAAGTATCCAAATAGCCCCTTATGAGGCATTATATGGGCATAAATGTAGATCTCTAGTTGGTTGGTTTGAAGTAGGTGAAGCAGCCTTGATAGGGCTAGATTCGGTTCTTTATGCTATGTAGAAAGTGCAGCTCATCAGAGATAAACTTAAGACAGCCCAGAGACGCCAGAAGTCCTATGCAGACGTAAGGAGAAGTGACTTAGAGTTCTAAGTTGATTATTGGGTTTTCCTGAAAGTGTCACCTATGAAGGGGGTGATGAGATTTGGCAAGAAAGGGAAACTCAGTCCTAGATATGTAGGCCCTTACAAGATCTTGAAAAGAATTGGTAAATTGGCTTATGAGTTAGAGCTACCAGCAGAATTAGCAGCAGTGCATCTGGTCTTTCACATTTCGTTGTTGAAGAAGTGTGTGGGTGATCCAACATCTATAGTACCTTTAGAAAGTGTGGTTGTGAAGGATAGTCTCACTTATGAGGATATTCTAGTTGATATTCTTGATCATCAGGTTTGAAGGTTGAGAAACAAAAAAGTCACTTCAGTGAAGGTTTTGTAGAGGAGTCAGTTCGTAGAAGGAGCTACTTGGGAAGCAGAAGCTGCCATAAAGGCCAAGTATCCTCATCTCTTTCCTTCCGATTCCATTCCATCTTGAGGTAATAGTTTCTCTCCAGTTTTTCAGTCATTCATGCGTAGTTTCAGTCTTAGTATCATGTACCTTTAGTTTGTACTTGCATTTTCAGCGTATTTGCATGTTCTTGGAACTCAGTTCAGTCAGAAATCAGTTTCAATATTTAGTGGTAGGGTTGTAGTTCTTCCCCTCCATATTCAGCTAGTTTAGTCTTTATTCGAGGACGAATGTTCCCAAGGGGGAGATAATGTAACACCCTGTGTGCTAGAACTACCCAAAATGCAGATTTCAGAAGTTGCAGGTGCAACCCACGTACCATAAGTTGACCCACGGTCCGTCCTGGTGGTCCGTGGTTCATCACCTGCAGCCCTCCCTAGAAAATTCTAGAAAAATATCCTAAGGCATGAACCACGGCCGGATCCATGGACCGTAGGTAAGGCCACAGACCGTGGTCCTTGTCCGTGGATCGAGGCCCCAGAAACTAGTCCCAAAACCCCATTGACGGTTGACCATCATAGACTGTGGGTCAGTCCACGGACCATGGGTCATTTCCGTCGGTGGTCCCGATAGTTTTTAAGTCAGGGTCATTCAGTCTTTTCCTTATGCGTTAGACCCCTAAACTACATGGTTTTGGTCAGTTTTTGCCTAGTAACTTAATTAGAATCTACCCTAAGCAAATCATTCACCAAAAATTAGAAAACTTAGAACAAAATAAAGGAGAAAGTCGAGCAGCCCTAGTTCAAGAACTCAACGAGTCTTCATCAGTTCCAGCCCCGAAATCGAAAGATTTCTCCGTGGAATTTGTCACCGAGTATGTGGAATTTCACTAGTGGGTTCCTTTCACCCATTAAGTCCCTAGAATTCAGTCAGATTCTTGATTCCCTTCACATTATCTAGACTTAGGGTTTCTATAATTTCAGTAGAATATTATGAATTAGTTACTTTAAAGTTCCTAATCAGATTATCATGATTTTGGTATTGTTTTGCATAGATTCTTTCATAAACTCAGAATCATAGTTATGTATTTCTTTTAGTTCATGAATTACACATGATAGGTCAGTTATTTTAGATATACATGCCTCAAATTTGAATGTTTCATTATTACTACATTAATGTTGTATTTTCAGTTAGCATGCCAGTATTTTGAGTTATCCAGTATTTCACAAATCCAGTCATAAATTGTTAATTACATAATCAATTGGGAGTAGCTTAATACCGAGTGGACTAGGGGTCCGTCACCCTAAAGTCCCGCGTGCCCCCGTAGGTTGTAAGTCCCCTCTGTGGGCATTAATTTAGTGATCATGCCAGTCATGCCTCTATACCTCTGGCATGGTATATTGGATCCTCTCGATGGGGTGTATACATCAGACTCCACATTTAGCTCATGTGATTTTATGTCGGTTATTAGTAGCTCCCACAG
>JAJOOP010000594.1:0-16606 GCA_029582705.1 Solanum chacoense | reverse complement strand
AATACCTTGACATATTTGTGATTGTGTTCATTGATGATATTTTGATCTACTCAAGGAGCGAGGATGAGCATATTGATCATTTGAGAATCGTGTTGCAATTTCTTAAGGACCAACAACTTTTTGCAAAGTTTAGAAAATGTGAATTTTGGTTAAGATCTATAGCTTTCCTTGGTCATATTGTTTCTAGTAAGGGTATTAAGGTAAATCCTAAAAAGACGGATGCGGTCAAGAGTTGGCCTAAACCTCTAACTCCTTCAGACATGAGAAAATTTTGGGTTTGGCCGGTTAGTATAGAAGGTTTGTTGAGGGATTCTCTTCAATTGCCTCTCTTGTGGCGGCTTTAACTCAAAAGAAGGCTAAGTTCATATGGTTTGAAGCTTGTGAGAAGAGTTTCCAAGAGTTGAAAGATAGACTTACTTTCGCTCCGGTGTTGACATTACCAGAAGGAACGAATGGTTTTGTTATTTATTGTGATGCATAGAGGATTGGGCAATGGTGTGTGCTAACTCAAAATGGGAAAGTTATTGCATATGTGATGAGTCCACAAATTGGACTCATTTAGGGCTTTATTTTATTAGAAATAGTGTCCTCAAATGTTTATTTAGTCTAAATATCTGATGAAAACACTTAAGTTTCAGGTATTTGAAGTTTTAGTGGAAGCATGGACACTTAGGCGTAAAAAGGAACACAAAGGCTGGAAAGAACAAAAACGCTGAAGCCTGAGCATTACCAAGCATGCTTGGAGATTCTCCGAAAGGACGCACTCCGCCCTTTGTTCCAGTACGTGAAGCCCTAAAGGAGAAGGATCAAAATGGCGATGAAAGGAGCAGTTGGCGTTTCACCGATCAGTTCCGCGAAGCAGAAGTATATTGCCCAATGATCCAGAACGCACAGATGCTAAAGGCAAAGCACAAACGGTGATGAACTAGAAGAAGGGTGAATCACCGAGTCATTCGGCATTCGCAACTAACCTCGCTGAGCAATCCGGCAACACTATTTTCTGAAGTCTATAAATACTAAACTTTTTATTAATTTTTGTGTGGTACATTATTGTAATTTTGAGATTTAGAATATTAGTTTTTGCATTTTTCTCTCAAGTTTGGAGAGGGTTTTGGGAAGACTTGAAGAAAGAAGGAGTTCATCTTCCTCAAATCAGTAGTGGGTCTTCTATATTCTTCTTCCTTTTCTCATATCAAGGTTTAATTTCCTATACCCATTGGGTTTTAACATCATTTTAGGTATAATTTCTTATTTCTTGATGTGTGGCTAAAAACCCCCCATTCTTGGGGTGTGATTTAGCGAATATGTGCTGGATTTTTCTTATTGATAGGTTAGATGTATTTTAATGGTAATTTCACCTAGTGGTTGTGGTTTAATTTAATGGGTTTTTAGTTGCAAATACAAAACCACCCATGTGTTTTCAGCTTGCGAGAAAGAAAGGTCGCGAAACCAAGACCGCTAGACTGATGGCCTAAGGAGTGGGTAGGGTAAGGCTTAGGCTGGCCTTCATGCAGCAACTGGGTGTCCGAGAGGAACCTATTTGAAACGGGGTAAGTTGCTCGAGAGAGAACTTATTTCCATCTAAAGCTTAGCCTAGTCACTATTATCTTGCAAATTTCCTAACGAAAGCATGTACCCAATGATTTATATTAATATGTATTGCGGTCACACCCCAAGAACTTCTCCCCATACTTGAATTCTCTCTTTATTTTTATTGTTTTAGCTATACTTGTGACAAACCCCCCATTAATATTTGACACTTTGGTGTCATCCACTTGAGTTTACTTTGTTTGTATTCTATAATTTCTCAAACTACAGCTAACTAGAACAAAATTCTAGTCTAACTACTATTTTCACTACCACTCCCTTGGGACACAACCCCAACCCTTGGTTGGGTTACTATATTATCAACGATCATAGACACTCGAACCATAGGTTAGTGTCGTTGGTCACGATAAGAATCAAAATGGCACCGCTGCCGAGGAGTGGTATTATTTGGGAATTCTTAGTTAAGTAGAATTTCTGTTTTTAATAGTTGTAGTTTTACTAACTAAATTTTTAGTTTTGTTTTTTCTTGTTTGTGTGTTGAAATAGGAAGAATAAGTGTGAATGATGAAGAAGGTCCCAAATGGACCAAGTACTATCTTCTCTCTACCTAGAGCCAAAAGAGGGGTGGCCTAATGAAAATAAGGCAAACCTTACTAATGGAACTTGAGTGAGGAGTTGCGTCATTCCACGATGTTAAATAAGGAACTTCTTGGAAGGCAACCCATGGTTTTACCGCTTTATTTTTGCTTTAAGAAATAATGGTGTGTTGTTTGTGTAGGTCAAAGTATGGAAAGTGAGTGAAAGTGCAAATGGGCGAGCCAAAGGTCCAATCGGCACATCGCCGAAGAAGTCAGTGACCCCAACTTAAACCGCCGTTGGACTAAAGTCAACTTCAAAGTGGAGTATGTAAAACTCGGTGTGCCCAAGAACTTATTGTCGAATGGCCGACCTGCTCGGCGATTGGGATCTAGTTCGCCGTTTTGACCCCTTGTTTAACTGGAGGTGCAGTAAAACTCGCCGAGGTAAGTATCCACTCGGCGACTCATCGAATGGATCGGCAACCACGACTAATGTCGTCGAATGGGAGAAAACTGGACGGTTTCTTAACAGGCAAAAGGTTTAAACTTCCAACTCTTTCACTTTCCCTCGCTTTTAATCTTCCAAATCACGCACCTAGTTAGTATTTTAAATATTTTTGCATTCCATAAGTATTTTGGTTGTTGATTTGTGCTCGGAGTTAGATTTCATTGCTGCCTAGCATTTTAAAGTACTTTAATCGGCACAAAGGTTGGCTTTCCAAACCCCGAGTTTACTTTCGAAAATTTGGTACTCATTTGCAATGATAATATCGTATTGTCGTGTGTTGGTCCTTTTGAGGTTACTCCGGGCACCGAAGCCTATATTCAAAGCACTACACTGGGCACTGAGTCCCCGACAGATGGAGCGACTGCATAGACAGGATCCCTCTTTACCTCCCTCTTTGTTTTTCTCTATTTTTACTTTTGGATACTTTCATTTGAATTTGAGGAAAAATGTTTTCATTTGTGGTGGGGTGAGGCTCACCTTTGTGTGTTGTTTTGAATATTGTCTTGCGTACATATTTGGGGTGTTTTGCTTGAAATTATTTTATACTGCTTGTGCGAATGTTTGAGCTTGTGGCTCTTTTGGGTTTAATTGAAAAATAATTTTGACCCTTCCGAAAAAATTTCATTTTCAAAAATTTTTGCCACCTCTTGTGCTGAAAGTGGTTGTTCTTGTATAAATTCAAGTCTCGGTTTTGATCAATACGGATGACTTGAATAGTGCTCTCAATCGAACAAACATGAATGTGCGTCTACGACGAGAACAAATGAAGTTGCATAGACAATGTGTGAACTCTTTGCATCTCGTTTTGATTGGCCACTTCTCAAACTGATTCCCTTGTAATGACCGTTGCACACAAGCGAAAGTGTGTAGTCTTGTTTGACTTAAGTGTCGATGCCTTGTGTGATGAGCTTACTTTGAACCTTGCATGAATAAACCTAGAATTTGCCCCGCTATTCTAATTGATTTAGTAAGGTGTGCTCTTGAGATGATCTTAGGCAACTTTTGAAGAATGTGAGCCAATTTGGCATATACCTCTTTTATGGCCTACCTGTGTGTGTGTGAACCCTCTTGAACACCCTTTGAGCCTTACCTTTCTTTGAAAGAACGTTGATGAACCCTAGACCTTACTTGATCCACTACCTATAATCCTCTTGATTTGTGGTTTAGTGAATAGCCAACTTATGCCAAAAGCCTAAGTTGGGGGTGTGGTAAAAAAGGAAAAGGAGAAGTCAAGAAGTGCAAGAAAAGTCTCCCTTAACCCATGGCGTTGCAGAAAAATGGAAACCCTCCATATAAAAAAAATGAAAAAGAAAATTTGTGGAATAAAAGTACAAAAGAAATTGAGTTTCCAAGCAATCCATGGAGGTGAATAAAAAGATGACTTAGAAGCACTAGAAAAAGAATTGATAAAGGAAAAGAAGGGGATGCCTTGAGAATACCACATCTCATGAGGAAAAAGTCATAGAGCCTAAATGACCATACCTTTGCACTCATCCCCAAGACTTAGAAAGACCTTTTTTATCTTGAGTGAGCCGAACCGAAGATCGATTGGAAAATAAGGGCAAACCTATGGGTGAAAATATGCATTGTGTTCCTCTTTTTGAGTGTGAGCGTTACATCTGATTCCTGATCTTGAATTCATTAACCTCTGTGTGTGAATATGGAATCATTATTTATGTGAGGGCAATTAGATACTTTTTGTTGAGCTTGAACTTGCACAAGTAGCAAGTATTGCGAGCATGAGAATCTTTGGTAATAGTGTGTCACAACTTGAATCTTTGAGTACACAATTGAGCTTTGCATGAGTAATCTGAGTCTTGTTGTGTATGCTCAAGATTTCGTCTTATGTAGCACTATTTGAGACATCCTATTTGAACTGCTGCACTTGAGTTTAACTTGAGGACAAATAAAAGTTTAAGTTGGGGGTGTTGATTAGGGCTTTATTTTAATAGAAATACTGTCCTCAAATGCTTATTTAGTCTAAATATCTAATGAAAATACTTAAGTTTTAGGTATTTGAAGTTTTAGTAGAGCATGGACACTTAGGCGCAAAAGGAAGAAAAAGGCTGAAAAGAATGAAGAAGTTGAAGTCGGAGCATCGCCAAGCGAAGGGACGCACTCCACCCTTTGTTCCAGTACACGAAACCCTGAAGGAGAAGGATCAAAAAGGCGATGAAAGGAGCAGTCGGCGTTTCGCCGATCAGTTCCATGAAGTAGAAGTATACCGCCCAATGATCCAGAACGCACAGATGTTGAAGGCAAAGCACAAACGGCGATGAACTAGAAGAAGGGCGAATCACCGAGTCATTCGGCGTTCGCAACTAACCTCGCCGAGCGATCCGCCAACACTATTTTCTGAAGTCTATAAATACTAAACTCTTGACTAGTTTTTATGTGGAACATTATTGTAATTTTGAGACTTAGAATATTAGCTTTTGCATTTTTCTCTTAGGTTTGGAGAGGGTTTTGGGAAGACTTGAAGAAAGAAGGAGTTTATCTTCCTCAAATCGGAAGTAGGTCTTCTCTATTCTTCTTCCTTTACTTATATCAAGGTTTAATTTCCTATACCCATTTGGTTTTAACATCATTTTAGGTATAATTTATTATTTCTTGATGTGTGGCTAAAAACCCCATTCTTGGGGTGTGATTTAGCGAATGTGTGTTGATATTATTGTTGGATTTTGCTTACTGATAGGTTAGATGTATTTTAATGGTAATTTCACCTAGTGGTTGTGGTTTAATTTAATGGGTTTGTAGTTGCAAATACAAAATCACCTAGTGTTTTCGGCTTGCGAGAGAGAGGTCGCAAAACCAATATCGCTAGACTGATGGCCTAAGGAGTGGGTTGACATGAGGCTCAGACCGAGAGGGTGAGTCCTAGTCCCATATCCTAACACTTAGCTCGAGAGAGTAAGTAGGGTAAGGTGTAAGCTGGCCTTCATGCGGCAACCGGGTGTCCGAGAAAAACCCATTTGAAATGGGGTAAATTGCTCGAGAGAGAGAACTTATTTCCATCTAAAGCTTAGCCTAGTCATTATTATCTTGCAAATTTCGTATTGAAAGCATGTATCCATTGATTTATATTAATATGTATTGCGGTCACACCCCAAGAACTTCTCCCCATACTTGAATTCTCTCTTTATTTTTATTGTTTTAGCTATACTTGTGACAAACTCCCATTGATATTTGACACTTTGGTGTCACCCGCTTGAATTTACTTTGTTTTTATTCAATAAATTCTCAAACTACAACTAACTAGAACAAAATTCTAGCCTAACTACTATTTTCACTACCACTCCCTTGGGACACGACCCCAACCCTTGGTTGGGTTATTATATTATTGACGATCGTAAACACTTGAACTGTAGGTTAGTGTCATTGGTCACGATAAGCATCAATATGCCTCAGGGCAACTTAAAATCCATGAGAAAAACTATCCCACTTACGACCTCGAGTTAGCGGCGGTCTGTTTTGCCTTAAAGATTTGGAGATACTAGTTGTATGGAGAACATGTTGATGTGTTTACCAACCGAAGAGTTTGTAATATGTGTTTAATAAAAAATATTTGAATCTTCGCCAAAGAAGGTGGCTTGAGTTATTGAAAGATTATGACATGAGTGTCCTTTATCCCCCAGTAAATCTAATGCGGTAGCAGATGCTCTTAGTCGATTATCTATGGGTAGTGTTGCTCATATTAAAGAGGAAAAGAAAGAGTTGGTTTGAGATGTTCATAGATTGGCTAGATTAGGTGTTAAACTAGTGGACTCCAGCAAAGGTGGTGTTATGGTTCACAATGGTTCTGTATCGCCTTTTGTGAAGGATGTGAAAGCCAAGCAAGGTCTTGATCCAATTTTGGTAAAATTGAAAGAGGCGGTGGTTAAGAAATCCATTGGGGCTTCCTCTCTGGGGAGATGGTGTACTTGGACACCAAGGTCGTTTATGTGTTCCAAATAGCGATGACTTGAGGGAAGAAATTTTGATAGAAGCACATAATTTGCGGTATTCTATTCACCCCGGAGCCATCAAGATGTACCGTGATTTGCGGAAAGTCTATTGGTGGAATGGGATGAAGAAAGATATTGCGAAATTTGTGGCTAAGTGTCTGAATTGCCAACAAGTGAAGGTTGAGCATCAGAAATCGGGAGGCTTGTCCCAAGACATTAGCATTCCTATTTGAAAGTGGGAAGACTTGAATATGGACTTTTTTGTTGGTTTGCGTCACACTCGGCGACAACATGACTCTTTTTGGGTGATAGTAGATCGGATGATGAAATTGGCTCATTTCCTTCCCGTCAAGGTTTCCTATTCGGCGGAGGACTATTCCTAGTTGTACTTGATAGAAATGGTAAGGTTGCATAGAGAGCCCTTGTCCATTATTTCTTATCGTGGTACCCAATTCACTTCTCAGTTTTGGAAGTCATTCCAAAAAGGGCTTGGTACTAAGGTTAAGCTTAGCACGACCTTTCACCCCCAAATCGATGGGCAAGCGGAGTGTACGATCCAAACTTTAGAAGATATGTTGAGGGTTTGTGTGATCGATTTAAAGGCAATTGGGATGACCATTTGCCATTAATTGAGTTCCCTTACAATAACAGTAATCACTCAAGTATCGATATGGCTCCATTTGAGGCCTTATATGGTAGGAGGTGTAGATCTCCTATAGGATGCTTTGAGATGGGTGAGGTCACCCTAATTGGTCATGTATTGGTACAGGAGGCAATGGAGAAAGTTCGGCTTATAAGGGAAAAGTTGAAAATGGCTCAAAGTCGGCAAAAGTTCTATGCCGGTATGAGAAGAAGAAATCTAGAATTTGAGGCTAATGATTGGGTTTATTTGAAAATCTCACCCATGAAGGGTGTGATGAGGTTTGGTAAGAAAGGAAAGCTTAGTCCCCGGTATGTAGGCCCATATCAAGTTTTGAGACGTGTTGGTAGGGTTGCTTATGAATTAGATTTTCCAAACGAGTTGGCCATAATGCATCATGTATTCCATGTCACTATGCTTAAAAAGTGTGTTAGAGATCCGACATCCATAGTTTCCTTAGAGGGGTTTGGAGTTGATAAGAGTCTTTCGTATGAGGAAGTTCTGGTTGAGCTTTTGGACCGGCAAGTTAAGAGGTTGAGAAACAAGGAAATAGTTTTTATGAAGGTTTTATGGAGGAATCAATTAGTTGAGGGTGCTACTTGGGAGTCCGAGGCCGATAGAATGTCCCGATATCCTAATCTTTTTCCTTCTACTCCTATTCTAGCTTAAGGTAATGAGTTCCTCTTGGTTTGTCCTTATTTTGGGAGTCATGTGTTCTTATGTGTTTCCATGATTTCCTTATGTGATGCATGTTCATGAAAACTTGTGTTTTGAAAGAAAATGAGTTTACATGCTTGATTTTCCTCATGTTGTTATGCATTGAGTATGGGTTGCCTATAGACTTCATGAGATGCATTGATGAAGATATTTTAGATATGCTTTTTGAGAGTGAATTGCATATGAGCTCCATGAGTTTGTGTTGAGAATGCTTTTAGCTTGGAGAAGGTGAACAGTTCCTCCTTGAAAATGAGTAATGTTGAAATTTCATGCATATTGGGTTGCTTAATGTAGTTCCTACTTCCTGATGACGCATTTGAGTATGTTGAGCTTGGAGTTGATGTTTCCTCCTTATTTATGAGCATTGCATGCATAATGGGATGATAGAGTTAGCTCACCCCTCTTATGATGTTTTGAGAACGTCCTAGCTTGGAGTCGATAGTTCCTCATTGGTTGTATGCATTGCATTGTAGGTTGGGTTGTTAGTTCCTCTCCTATTCTTTTGGAATCAGTCTAAATTTCAATTGAGGACAAATGGTCCCAAGGGGGAGATATTGTACCACCCCGTAGGCAAAAGACCAAAATAGAAGTTTTTCCAGATGTTGTAGGTGCCAAACCACGACCTGCCACTCACGGCCCATGGAATGGACCACGGACCGTAGGTTTGGTCTGTGAAAGGCCTGCCTGCAGCTAGTCTGAGGGTCCAGAACCACGGCCTGACCAACGGACCATTGGTTAAAACATGGTCTGTGGTTGGAGGTCAGTGGTTCGAAGCCCCAAAGTCAGATTCTCTGACCACCAATGACATCCGTGTAGGACGGTTCATCGTCCTGACCACGGTCCATCGGTGGTGGGTTGTCGGTGGCAACAGTCAGTTATTTTTCAGGGGTAGTTTGGTATTTTCCTAATTAATTAATTCCTATACTATGTCAGTTTGCCTATATTTAGAACCCCCTATGTATGCTTTTTAAACACCCAAATTAACCCATTTACTTCATTCTTCCAAATTCCCGAAAGAAAATCAACTCCTTTCCAAATATTTTCTCTCTAGAAACCTGAAGAAGAAGAAGAAGAAGGATTCATCTAGGGTTTCAAGCTAAGGTCCCAATTCCTCCATTGAAGGCTAGAATTTGAAATCAAGGTATGATAGTTTTCATCCATGGAGTAGCTAAATTCCTCAATTTCAAAGATTAGAATTCCCCAATTAAGTTAGGGTTTTCTTCAATTATCATAAGTTCTCTTTATTGTTGATTTAAATGATTGAATTATGATCTCTTATGCATGAATTGATGGATTACAATGATTTTATGATTATTTCCCTCATGAACCCATGTAATCCCCATGTTTTAAAATTGTGAATCATATGATGTGGGATTTTGATCTTCAAGAAAGTGTTTTATGAAACTAAGCATGTATTGCAAGCTTTACATGTATTTATGATGAAATTCATATCTAACCCATGTTTTTTAAGAGTTTATGATTGGAAGTGGGTTTTGACCTCAAGAGGTAAATTATGGACTTATGTATTGTTTTATGAAATCTATGCAAATGTTTTAAGGGTTCTTTAAGAGTAAAGTACCAATTATGATGTTGTGTTGTGAAAGGATATTCTCACTAAAACACATATTAGCATGATGTGGAAGGTTTTCTCACATAAAAAAGATTCTTAGGTTGAAAGGATTTCTCACATAGTTGAATCAAAGACAAGGAGCTATCTTAATGAAACTAGCTTGAATTGGTTGTCCAAGGGCACCTTTTCATGAGTAATGAAGTCAAGTAAGGAATGACTATTCCTTGGGAATTTATGCTTAGCACTGAGTGGATATTGATAGTGAGATGGAAGCTCTCCCGTTGTAGAGGCTGGATTTACAAAGTAATCTCATGAGATGGAAGCTCCCCCGTTAGTAGAGGCTAGGTTTCTAGTAGCAATCTTCTTATCCCTTAACTATGTGCCCCCATAGGTTGATTAGCTAGTGGATCCACTTAATCTAGAATTTCAAGGTTCTACCTCTGGCAAGTAGAACACCTCTTTTCGGTGTGGGGTAGACACCGGATTCCATGTTATAGCTCACATGGTCTCAATGTTAGTTAAGGCTAATTCCCCACAAGTAATAATGAACTAAGGTTACTTCAAGAAGTATCGCATATGAGTTCAAAGGTTTTAAAGATGAAGTTAGCTTGCATTGACCATAATTTATGGCTGATGTTTTCTAACTCTTTCATATGATGTTTAGTTTGGTCAATTGCATGTCATGAAATGAAATGTACCTTTTTAGCATGATTTAAATGTTTCATGCATGGCTATCATACTTTGTACATTGTTTTGTACTAACGCATACTCTTGCCTACATTTTTCCCAAATGTAGGGTTCGATATTCAAGATGCTCGGTTTCGTGGCTAGTTGGTGATTTGATTGATTCCTGATCTTTGATGAGTCCTCATTCTTCGAGGACAGATCTCATTGTTTTAGTTTGTTTCATGTATTTCTCTTTTGGACACCCAATTTCATTCTATTGTATTAGATGGCTATGATGAGACAAGAGTTTAGACTTCCGCTTTTCATTTTTTAAAATGTTTTGGACTTGAACTATTGTTTTACTCTTATTGTTCTATTTCTTATGTTATGAGAGCTAAGTGGCTTGTATGGAGTCCTTCAGGGTTCTATACGCCATGTTACATCTAGGGGGTACCCCTGGGTCGTGACAGCTAGCCTTCAATGGAGGAATTGAGACCTTGACTTGAAACCCTAGATGAATCCTTCTTCTTCTTTAAGTTTCTAGAGAGAGAATTATTTGAGAGCTCTTCTTTTTGGTGAGTTTAGAGAGAATGATTTCTACTGGGAAATTTGAGGGTAAAAAGGTTTATACAGAGGGTCCTAAACATAAGCAAAATGACATAGTATAGGAACTAATTAATTAGAAAAAGACCCAACTACCCTTAAGTTAACTGTCAGCTGTCACTGACATACCAACCAAAGGACCCAATCGACGGACCATGGTTTGACCCATGGCCCGTCCTGGTGGACTATGGTTGTTGGTCAGAGACTTTTGTCCTGGCCTACGGTTCCTGGTCCATGGCCTAGACAATTTTGAGTGGCCAATTCACGGACCCTCCTTCGGTCCGTGGTGCAACCCACGGGCCGTGGTTGGCCACCATAGATGGCACCTGGAAAATGCTGAAATCTTATATGGTGGCCTCTTTCGGATTCTAGATGTTACAACTATCATACCTTAATTCCAAAAGCTTGACTTCAATGGTGAAATTGGAGACTTGACTTAAACCCTAGTCTTCTTCAAGCTTCTAGAGAGAGAAATATTTGGGGAGGATGAACTTGTTCTTCTTTTGGGAAATTGAGAGAATGAATTAAATTTGGTGATTTTGGGAGTAAACAGCTTTATATAGGGAATTAGGTAAAGGGTAAAACAACATGGTATTGAATTAAACTAATTAGGAAAAGACCCAAAAGTATTTGACTTAAAACTGACAGACCATCTTCATGATGGCCTTCACGGTCCGTCAAGGGTTCCACAAGTCGTTATGGCCGTCATGGTCCTTGACCAGTGGCAAGGGGAGGGACCCCTTCCTGGTAGGCCACTTTACGACCCCTACCACGGGTCGTCTAGGCCTCTATGGGAGTGGCAGCTCTGGCAAGTCTTCACAAGCCCCATAACTGGTCGTGGTCCCCTTCACAGCCCATCAAGGGCTCCCTGGAGGGTCTCCTAGCCCAGTTTTGGGCTAGTGACTTGCTTGTTTTACCCCTTTTCTATCCTTCTAGATTTTGAGGTGTTACATTTACCATATAAATGGACTAAGATATGATATTTGAATTGTAATAGAGGAACCTAAGATTAGGATTTAGTTGTCTAAAGGTTCATTAATTAATATTTTTTATCATTGTTGGATTGTACTCTCTTTTATTGCATCTTATCTTTCAATGAGACTAATATGCCTAGACATTGGCAGAACTAGGATTTTAACTAAGGGGGTTCAAAATCTGAAGAAATAGACACACGAAGTAGTCAAAGGGGGTTCGACATCTACTATATATACCTAAAAATCATTTTAATTATGTGCAAATAATATAATTTTCCGACGAAGGGGGTTCGGATGAACACCCTAACTATAAGGTGGCTCTGCCACTGTGCCTAAATGGGATCAATTTTGAAAAGAGATTTATTTTGATAGATGAAAAGAGAGTTATTAGACTATGGGTTCGGTTAGAATACCCATCTACTTAATTAATCATATGTGGCCCTCAAAATTAGTTTTCCAAAGTAAATCCATTGTTTGGAAAGACTTTTAGTCCTCGTTATTTGTGTTGAGACAGACATTCATATATTATTGTTGTAATTGAAACTAATTTTATAAGTGTGATCATGCACATTAATTCTCCTGTATCCTAATATTGGTACTGATAGAAACATCATTTTCGGAAGTAAATATGCATGCATGAGGAAAATAAATTTGGGCGATTAACTATTGATGATATCAAGGATAATAACCAATTTAGTATTTTCAAGCAAAATAATTCGTAGGGGTGGGGGGGGGGGTGTGGACACCGCTAGTCCCCTATAGGTCCTACCTCTCAACACGTTCTAAGTAGAGAAGGTACACTAACAGAATCATTGCATAGCACATCTTTATTATGACTTGTATGCCTCATATTGCTTTTTATGATCTATCATATACTGAACTATTAGGACATTTTCACAGTGCATGGCATATAATATTTTTAGTATTTTAAAATTTTTACTATTACTTTGCTGGCATACAATGCCTACCGAGTATGTCTGGTTTAAAATTAGGCACCGGAACGGAATGAACCGGTACCGGACCGGAACAATATGGTTTGACCGGATTGTTGGTCGGTACTAGGATGAATCGGACCGAAATTATTAAGATGGAGGCTCGGTTCCGTTTCGTCTCACTATATACCAGAATAGAATCGGGACGGATCGGAATGGAACGGGATGGGATAAACAGGACGACACATATAGCTATTTCAAAAACTAAAAAAAAAATTTTGAGTTATTTTGAATTATGAAAATATGAATGTTTTTTTATTTTTATAAGTTTAATAGTTTTGAAATTTATAATGTAATTTTACTTAAGTTTATTTTAAAGATTTTTTTAAAATTTTTACTTATATATGTTTGTAAGTTCATTTTGATAAAGTTTTTTTAAAAGTTTTTGAGCTTAAATTTTCAAGATTTGAATCTTTTGAAGTTTATAAGTTATTAAGTTATATATTATAAGTTATACTTATAAGTTATAACTTGTAATTTAGATAACTTAAGTTTGAAAGTTTAAAAAATTAAATAAACAAAAAAGAAATGTTAATAAAAGTATAAAACAATGACACAAATTTTTTTTAAAAATCTAATTTATTCAAATTTGTATTACAATTACAATTTACAACTAGTAGTAGAGTGTCTAATTTACGCAGCCACCTTTTAGGAAGGGTTTTGTTTCAACTAAGCCTTTAATGTAATACTAATAGTTGTATAGTCCTATAAAGTCTTTCTCTAACTCAGCTATAGATTGATCGTTATCAACTACTGGTCTAGGTAAAGCTTGCTGAAGATATTGAAGTTCCATGTCATCGTCACCACCACATCCAATGGTTGAATCTATGAAAAGTTCATATTGACTATCTAACTTTGAAAGTCCTTGATTTCTCCGTTCAGCATTTATTCAATCTCTAAACAACACCGATATCTCCAAACTATCTTCTGCTAACGAATATATGTTGTCTCCAATTTGAAATCATGTTGCGCTGAAAGCTTCCTCCGAAGCTACTGATGATCCTTGAATTGCAAGAACATGCTTCACCATCCTACTAAGTTTTGAAAATTGAATTCCACAAGCCCTCCACCAGTTCAGTAGTTGTGGTATACCTGATGTGAGCCCAAAATACATATTTTTAATAATTATTTGCCTCACATTTATTAGTTATATTTTTCTTTTTTGAGCATAAATTTTATGCATTGTGCTAAATTGTGTATTTTATTTGTAGGATTAAATTGATAGGAAAATGAAGAAATTTGAAGCTAAAAGAAATTAAAGATGAAAGGTTGAAGAAGAAAATCAAGATGACAACTTAATAGAATAAATTGAATAAAATAATATATTTATATATAGGGGAAAAAAGCGGCTGCAATTTGCAATTCAAAAGAGAACTTACCTGCAATTGCCACGTGGCAAGTGTTGAAGACACAAGAATTTGACCTTCACGCGGACGGCCTCACGGAAAAAAACGAATCCAATTCCTTTTGGTTTGGATTCCTAATTTAAGGTGGACTCAATTATTTTATTTAGGGTTTTTATATTTATAAATAGGGTATGAAAAGTTATTTTTGAGGGAGCCAAGAACCAAGAAACAATACACAATATAAATTTTTTTCTATCTTAGAAACTTTGGAAGAGCCGTCGTCGAGGTCGGAGAATTGTGGTTTATTCTTTCTTCTCCTTTATTATTTATTTGTATTCGTGATTAATAAAAAATAGTTTAGCTATTGTTCTTAACTTTTTATGATTAACACAAGGATATTTATTTTAATAGATTTTAATTGTGTTTTAGAGATAATGAGTAGCTAAATTTCATAACTAGGGTTGTGGGAACCATAAGCGATTAACAAAGTATGAATAGTAACTAACAAAATTCTTGAATAGTGTTGTTGCATGCATTGATAATTCTTTCGTTTAGAAGTCTTTTTAACGGCGACCAACGTTAGAACTCGTCTTGTTGCTACTTGCCGGACCAAGGATGTAGTTAATAAGAAAAGAATTATCAACATAGATTTAGTGTGATACTATCTAATATTCTAATGTCAACTGGTGCGAGGGTGAAAATTAGGCCATACATTGATGTGATGTCTACTATGAGGTAAAGGTAAGGCTTAGTAAATTATACATACGTAGCCGGACCAAGGTGCGAGGTGAAATTCTCTAGATGTCGGATCAAGGATTTAGAGATATCTAACTGATCACTTTGCATGTAATACACTAGGAAAGGATTGCTATTACTAGGACTACCGCGTTATGAGCTTATGGGGAACACATTCCTAGTTATTTCTAATAATCTGAATATCAATAAATACTTAGTTCAAAGCTATTTTTATTGTTTTTATTTTTTTTTCAATTTAAATCCCCCCATTTTTATATAACGACTATCGGGTTAAATATTTTCTATTGACAATATTCTTCCATATTCTCTGTGGGATCGATCCCGACTCATAATTGGGTAAATATATTGCATATGATCGCTTATATTTCTTTTCAAGAAGTATATTTGAACGTTGTAAAGAATGGCGCCGCTGCCAGGGAATGTGGCTTAGAAATTGTCTTTAGTAGTTATTTTGACTTGTAATTTCTTTTTTGTTGTTTCTTAGGATTAGTTTTAAATTTATTTTATTTATTATTATCATATTTCTTTTACTCTTCTTGAGATGTCATCTGAAAAAGTATGTAGTGATAAGTGTTCTTGCAATTCTTGTACTTCTGATATTATAGATTCTTATAAGCTAATTTTTTTCTCAACAAAATAAGTTGTGTGGGGACATGGAAGATTTATTAATAATGTTACTATAAATCAATATTTAAGTGCATGATTGATGAAGGTAACTTGGATTGGAAGCTCTATAAATTAAATTTTGAGTTGAGTTCAAAGATTAAATCATATGACACCCAACAATTTAGTAATAATATGTGTGAGGAAGGAAAAATACTTATAAGACAATTTGAAGAGCTAATAGTTGACTGCCAATTGCTTGATCATACTTTTATTGATGTTGTCATTGTTGAGAAGAGTACACTAGAGTTATGTAATTAAGTTGATAATATTATTTTTAAAAACTCTAGTATGTGTAAATATGAGGGTGTAAATAATAATACAATTCATAAGGTAGAGCGCACTAGACCTCATTCCAATCATTTTTTCACATTATGTTTAAATGATGAAATATTAATCGACCCATCTGAGCCTATAGACGAGTGTATGGGGGTGGAACAATGTGTCTACATTCTTGAATTTATTGTTTCAACGTCAGAGAATTACATTCCTCACTTAAGATCCAAGAAGTGCATAATGTGATATCTATTGCTTGAGACCTTTATTTTTATACCACCACCCTTTGAGCGTAATAGAAAAGTTGATGTGAAATTAGGGGTGCAATTCATATCTTCAAAGTGGAAGGAAAATTAGTAAAATTCATGGTGTCGTGTCGCGATGTTAAATTAAGCGCTTAATGGGAGGCAACCCAATTAGTAGTGTAACTTCTTATTTTATTTTTATTTTTATTTTACTAGTATCACTTTTTTCTTTTCTTGTTTTTACAGATTAGGGGAAGTTTGAGTACCCTAAAATAAAATTGAAGGAAAGGAGCATGTTTGAGCTTAAGTGTGGGGTGACGACCCTTGATGTAAGGAGAAAAAAACATGTTGTTAGCTAGGCCATAGAGGGCCTGAGAGAGTATTTCTCACCCTTCTTCTTCTTCTCTTTTTTATATATTGCTTTGGGGACAAAGCATGATTTTAAGTGTGGGGTGGAGGAATGATTCCTAGTTTTTACTTTTTTATTGAGTTTTTTTTTAGGATGGGTTCCTTGGCTTTTGTTTTCAGTTCTTTTCTTGACGATAGTCCCTTTGAACCGAGTGTCTTTTATTTATTTATT
>JAJOOP010000593.1:0-23861 GCA_029582705.1 Solanum chacoense | reverse complement strand
TGACTTATGTATGTTGAAGCTATGTTATGTATAATCATTATGAATATGGTAAGTTATGATGAAATATGACCTTATGAATGTATGCATGAAGTAGGTTACTTAATGTGATACTTGGCTTTGGGTAGGGTTATGGGATTTGTTCCGTAAGAAGAAGCCATCGAAATTCTACCAGTTTGTCATGCTTCACCAGTTGGGGGTCATCATGGTGGTGTACGTATAGCTACTAAAGTTCTCCAAAGTGTCTACTACTGGACGTCTCTCTAAAATGATGCTCATGAGTTTGTTAAGAACTTCACTCATTGTCAGCAACAAGGTGGAGTGTCCAAAATATACGAGTTACCTCTTACGCTTATTTTAGAACTTGAGCTATTTGATGTTTTGGGAATAGATTTCATGGGTCAATTTGTTAGTTTTTTTGTAATAAGTTTACCTTGGTGGCTGTAGATTATGTTTCTAAATGGGTGGAGGTAGTTGCACTTCCAAACAATGAATGGGAAAGTGTTGTTCAATTCCTGAAATTCTACATCTTTGCTGGATTTGGTACTCATCGGGCTATTATTAGTGATGGGAGATCCCACTTTTGAAACAAGTGGTTCTCAACCGCATTAAAAGTAGGTATGGAGTGAAACACAAAGTAGAAACTTTGTATCATCCTCAAACGAGCGGCCAAGTTGAAGTGTCAAATCGGGAGATCAAAACCATCTTGGCCAAGACAGTGAATGCTAATAAGATTGATTAGTCTCGAAAGCATTATGACGCCTTATGGGCGTATCATACCCCATACAAAACACCAATCAGTATGTCTGTGTATCAGCTAGTTTTTGGTAAATCTTGCCATCTACCGGTTGAATTGAAACACAAAGCATTACAGGCATTTAAAGCTCTAAATATGGATTGGACCAAGACTTCAAAAGAGAGAGTAGAGTAGTTAAATGAGTTGGACGAATTTAGGTTCAACGTTTACGAAAGTTCAGCTCTTTACAATGAAAAGATGAAGAAATAACATGATTCTAAAATCCTTAAGAGGGAGTTTAGAGTAAGAGACTGGGCGTTACTATATAACTCTGGACTTAAACTATTTCCAGGAAAGCTCAAGTCCAAATGGTCACGATTGTGTAGAGTGACACGAGTGTTCACAAATGGTGCAATCAAAATTGGAGGTCAAGAAGGACCTGCTTTCAAGGTAAATGGGTAACGATTGAAGTTATACTTTAGCGAGTGCCAAGAGATTTCTCTAATTGAGGTGGTGTACCTGGAAGAATGCTTGAGAACATTTCCATGTCGTGCCACTATGATAAATAAGGTGCTTCTTGGGAGGCAACCCAAGTGTTAGTGTTTTAAATAATGTGTGTTGATTTTGCAAGTGCAAGATATTGTGCGAGAAGTTGATGTTATTGGATTAACGCCGAAAGCACGACAAGTCTGCGTTATGGACTTCAAAAATGAGGCTGAGATAATGGAACATTCGGTGGGAGAAATTCATCACTCAGCAAATCGCCGATGTGCTTAGATGACCCAATTTTTCTCGTCCTTCTACTTTAGCGCTGACAGCATAACTCAATAACAGTTCGGTGATGTTACAAGTGCATTATTTGAATCGTCGACCTGTTCGGCGACCTCCTTCATCTCAACTTATTTGCCTCTTTCTGAGAGTGTCTCCCAATGGAACTAAGGGCGATATTTGGATCATTGGGCGCACCACCGAGGTAGATTCCTCGTCGCCTTGCTCTGCATGTTTACATACTAGAATTTTATCTTTATTTGTTAGTTTTTATTTTTATTTTTTTTATTTACAGAGTGTCAGTTCTCATCTCACATTGGGGACAATGTTAAATGCTTTTGGTGGGGGTGTGTACTTGGTCAATGAATTCCTCTGTGTTCTTGGACCCTCTTGGATCCATTTTTTCCACCTGTTGATTGAGTTTAATTGTGGATATTCTTATGAAAATTTGAGTGTCAGTTGTGTTCAATATCGGTGGCTTGAATAGTCCTCTCAATCAAACAAAAGTGAATGTGTGGCTACGATGAGGCCAAATGAAATTGCATAGATAATATATTGAGTTTTTGCATCTCGTTGTGCCTAGCCCATTATTGAATTGAGTCTCTTGTGATGAACATTGAACACTAGCGAAAGTGTTGAGTCTTGTTTGATATTGATGCCAATGCCTTGTGTGTTGAGCTTACCGTGAACCATGTGTGATTGATGAGTAAACAATTTGGACTCATCTAGGGCATGATTTTAATAGATTTAGTGTTCTCGAATACATATTTTATGTCAATAACTAATGTAAATCCTTGAATTTCAGGTATTTGGATTGGCGAACAAAGCATGGACACTGTTGAGCGAAAAAGGAACAAGGCAGCTGAAAGAAAGAAGAAAATAAGGCCTAAGGATCGCCTAATCCATTGGGTGAGTCGCCGAATGGCCATGGTCTTGCCTAATGTTCTAGTGTTCCAAGCCCTGAAAGGAGCAGTCAACGAGTCACCGAATGGTTCCGCGATGTTGTGCCATATCGCCCAACGTTACAAAACTTGAAGATGCTGAAGGCCAAAGCAAAAAGTCAAAGGAATTGACCAAAGGGCGGATCGCCGAGTGGATCGGTGATCCTGACTTATTGCACCGAGTTGTCCTCCGCAACACATTTTTTGGCAACTATAAATACATTTTTAAATTCTTAGTTTAGAAGGCAGTTTTATGCAGTTTTAATTATTGTTCAGTTTTCAAGTTGGAGCTTAGAACTGAGTTTTTGAAGACAATATTTCCTTAGCTTTGAAGATTTCCATTTCTAAGAAATTGGAATTGGGTGTTGAAGATTCTTGATCTTAGACCTTTGTAAAGACAATATCAATCTTACGCAGCTGATGGAAACAAAATTTGGTAATGAATTGTACCTTTTTATGATGTTTAGATAAAACCTGAATCCTTGGGGTGTGCTTATGTGATTATGGGTTGATTTAATTGTTGGGTATTGTTAACTGATAGTTTACCTGTTGTTTAAGGGTGATTTCATTTAGTAATTGTGGTTGAACTTGATGGGTTATAGGTGCAAATACAATCTTAACTTCGTGTTTTTTGGCTTGCTCGAGAGAGAGGTTTTAAAACCAAAATTACTGAACTGATGGTCCGTGGGTATTAGGTTTTCATGGGTTCAGCTCGAGAGAGTGAATCCTAAACCCTTTTCCAGACATTCAGCTCAAGAGAGTGAATGGACTAAAGTGAATGTTGTGCATAATTGCTGCGTATTGGTGCTCAAGAGAAATTAATTTGATTCGGGGTAAATTGTTTGAGAGAAAGTTTATCCCCACTAAATTCTAGCTTAATCACTGATTTGCATTTGTTTACTATTAATTGAAATTACCCAGTTGTTTAACTTATCCCATAATCCAATGATATCCCAAGAATCCCGTCTCTATATTCGTATGTTCGTGTTATAAACTGTTTTAGTTGACAATCAAATACAAACCCCCCAATATTTAACACTTGTGTCACCCCAAATTTGAATTATGCTTGTATTCGTGAATGTTTTTAGCTATGATTTACTTGAGCATATTCAGGCTTTTCTATTGATTCTCAAATACAAACCACTCTTTTGGGACTCAACCCTAACTCACTTAGTTGGGTTATATTACTAATTACAATCATGGGCACTTAGTATTGTATGAAGTGTCCTAATACGTGAAATCAAAAATGGCGCCGCTGCCGGGGAGTGGTGTTACTTGAGAATATATTTAGGTTGATTTTTGTTCTTGTTAGTTATAGTTGTACTTACATAATTTTAGTTTTGTTTTTCTTGATTTTTTATTGAAACAGGAAGTATGACTGTGAACGGAAGAAATGGCAGCCAAGTAGGCCATCAAGATGACATCAGAAACCTCAACGATGTCAATGGGCCTCATGCTAATGACCCTATATCATGGGAGGTATTGGTACCATTCGCTTGCCTCCGGCCGAAGGGAATGCGGTGTTCCACATCACGAGTACTATGTTTCAACTCTTGCAATTAAAGCAACTTTTCAGTGGTTTGGCTCATGAGGATCCCCATGAGCATATTAGAAACTTTCAATAGTATGCTTCGACTGCCCATTGGTCTATGAGTGGAAATTTTTTGCAATTTCAATATGATTGCCAAACTCCTCCTATAATGTCTTCAAAAATGTAAAAGTGAATTGATCACCCCGATCTGAGATAATAGACAAAGCACACCATGAACACTAACAACCTGGGTGTTGAATGAAGACTGAATAGGGGGAAATTGTGCTGACTTTGTAAGTCGATTGATGATTACATAGATATTGGCAACACAAACCGGCAAACAAATACATAGTGTTTCGATCCCGCTTCCTCTCTAGAATGGGTAACCCTTTGTTGATGTATGCGGACCGTTCTCCTTCAAGAACATCGCCTAAGAATTCGTTTGGTTGAGATTGTTCTCGTTCTTTTTTATGGGAGAAGTGTGTAAGTGGTTGGCCGAATTGCCACGTGAATCAATCACTTATTGGGAGGAGTTGGTTACCGCATTTCAAGTGCGATTTTTCCATCCCTCGAAGATGATGAATCTTCGGCACAGCGTTCAGAGCTTCAAGTGTCTAGAATGTGATCCAATTCATGAAACTTGGCAGCGATTCAAGAAGTTGGTGCATCAATGCCCAACTCATGACTTTCCTAACAAAATGTTGCTGCAGTATTTTTACCGGAATTTTCACGGTAATAGTTTTGCATTTCTACGGGAGGTTTAATGCATCAGTCTTATGTCATAGTTGGTCAGCTCTTGGATGGCATGACTACCATAAACAAGGCATGGTATACCCCTGAAGACCAGGTCTCCTCTCTCACATTAAAATTGACCTAAGAGAAAACGGAGAAAGACCGAGAGAGGAACCATAACATGGCCAAGATAATGACACAACTTGACATTTTTTCCAAAAATGTCATGGGAGCTGGTGCTCAATGTGTCAATGTCGTGGGTGTCGGGTGTGATAATCCGGAGGAGTCAAAGTTTGAAGCCTTGTATAATGAGGAGGTGAATTTCCTAGCCACCCAAGGTGGTGGTTATTGTTCAAACTACCCAAGGTAGGGTGGTAACCAATGTTGGAATAGGGATGAAGGTTGGAAGGATCGTGATAGAGAATGGATGGACCAAAATCTTAAATGGAAGGATATGGAGAAGGATATGTGCCTCCCCATGAGCGCCAAAAGTGAAAGGATTCGGAAGGTGACCGATTGGAGGATATTTTTTCTTGTATCTTCAATAAAGTTGAAGGGTCGGACAAGATCTTTAAAGAGATGAAAGTAGATGTGTCAACTCATAGCTAGATTGTTACCTCCTATTCAGTGTCGATCAAGCAATTGGAGACCCAAATGGGTCATATCTCGTCTCATTTGAACTCAAGACAGTAGGGGGGTTTGCCTATTGATACTATGGCTAACCACCAGAATGAGGTTTAAGTGTGGACTTGCGTCGTGTCGCGACGTTAACTAAGGCACTGCTTAGGAGGCAACCTAAGTTTTATTTCCTTCTTTTTTAAGTTTCAAATAATAGTATGTTGATTATATAGGTCGAAGTGCGGAAAGTGTTTGAAAAGTGTAGGTTGGCGAGCTAAAGGTCCAGTCGGCCACCCCGACCTAGACCGCCTTTAGACCCAAGACAACTTTAAAGAGGAGTCTCTAAAACTCGGTGAGCCCAAGAAATTATAGGCGAATCACCGACCAGATCGGCGATCACGACCTAGTCCACCGTCTGGACCACCAGTTTAACTCGAGGTACTGTAAAACTCCGCAAGCACGGGAAATTATTGGCGAATCACCGACCAGATCGGCGATCACGATCTAGTCAGCCGTTTGTACCACCAGTTTAACTAGAGGCACTGTAAAACTCGACTACGTAAGTGACCACTCCGTGTGTCGTCGAGTGGGTCGGCGAGCACGACTAATGTCGCTGAATGGGCGAGAACTAGACTGTCTTCAAGGCCAAAGGTTTAAAAGTTTAAACTATTTAACTTTCCCTCACTTTTGAACTTCCCAAACTTACACCGGCACTTTAGTTTCTATAATTTTGCACTTTTAAAGTATTTTAGTCGTTGATTTGTGCTCGGATTGGGATTACTTTGCCGCCTAGCATTTCAAACTTTATTAATAGGCATTTAAGGTTGGCTTTCGGAACCCCGAGTTTATTTTTATTGAGTTTGTACTAATTTGCAATGATTTTATCTTGTTGAAGTGTGATGGGCCTCTTTGATAGTGTTAGTATGTTTATGTGCTTGTTTTAATTCTAATACCTAGCCCGTATTGCCCGTAATGTTGGTATTTGTTAGATTCTTGAAATTTCGTGCTTTGAGATTGAATAAAATTTTGGGGTTGTGCTTGCATGTTGTTAGGTTTAGTTGGGTGAAGTCTAAGTAACCCGTCTTTGTGCCAAATGACGTAATTTGCCAAATAATAGAGCAGGTGATGTCATTCTTAAGGGGAAAAATCATCAGATGGGTAAATTTTGCAAAACTGGGAGAAGTTTGAGTATCCCGAGGTTTTTGGGTGTTAAGGGTCTTGTTTTAATTTGAATTGTCCAGGCTTTGATTTTTTTCGGGGGTTGCAGGGTTGAATTTGAGAAGTTGGGTTGAAAGTAGGCATGTTGGCGAGCTAGGTCGAGCTCGCTGAACCACTCGGTGGTACACCAAAGTTCCCCATCTCGCCTTTAATTTAATGCTTAATGGGTAATTTTGTTCTATCAATTTCGGGGAAAAGCCTAAAGTCACCGAAATAACTTGGCGACTCAACGAAGGTCTTCATGTTCGCCCTTTTTGTGCGACCCTGTAGCTTAAATTGCACTGTAACATTTGGTGGGCTAATCCTTGCTCGCCGAAGGATGTCGGCGCTCCGCCGAAAGATTTTTCGATTGCCAACTTATCAAATTTTTCCAAAAATTTTGAACCAATCCTTTCGATGAGCCTAATCTAGCTCGCCAAATTGATTCGAAAAGTGTGTTTGCAACTGTGTTTCTGTGCTTTTGATTGAAATGTTTTTAACCTTTTCCCGATGTTTTGTAAATATGGCTAGACCTAAGGTTGCAGGTAGAAACATTCCACCCCCAAGCAAAGCTAAGGAAATATCACTAATCTAGGAGTCAGCTGTGTCTAGGGCCAAGGACATCAAACTTCCCACAACTGGTGGGAAGGGAAAAGGCAAAGAGAAAGCACCAGCATCACCAGAAGTCAACTCCGATAGTAATGGCATATATTCCACTCACCTTACCACTTTTGAGAGTGAGGGTGAGCACAAGGAGCCTCAGACTGTAGCTTCTGATAATGATGATGAGCCAGTAGCAGCACAAAGTGCAGAGCTGCGGTAAAAAAAATATGAATGATCTGTTTAGGATCAGGAATCCTCAGCCTACCACCACTTATCTTCAATCTCCAGCACAGGCTGTAGTCTTAGCTCCTCCTATGCAGGGTCCTCCTTCCAAGGTGATGAACAGGTTAAAAATTGAAGGGCTAAAGATGATTATTGAGGATAAGCTGCAAGGTTTTGTTTTGGCTTCATCAGCAGCAATATCATGCCATCCCATAACGAGTCGATCATCCGCGCCTAGCCAAGGCAGCCTGTCTAGGTTGCATCATAGAGAATACCAGAATAAATATGGGGATCACTATAGCACAACGGATGGCCATAAGGGCGAAGCAGTGCCAGGTCTCACTTCCCTTCCTGGTAATAATCACCGAGTTATGTAAAGGGGCTCGATTACCAACAGATGCAAAGAAGGAAGTGGAAGTGAATCCCACATCCTCCACTAATATGCAGAGGATTGAGGCTGAATATTTGAAGGACCAGGCTGAGAAGAGGAAGAAGGTGGACTCATCCCCGGTTGTGGATTCAGACTCACTACCTGCAGAGGCATATTTTCCTAATCCATCCCCTGGGCCTTCAGGTACTTCTTCTGTTGTACCTTTTGACATCCCTAGTTCTTTTGTTGTTGCACTGCCTCCTAGATCTGTTGTTGTTGCTGCCACCCGGACCCCCACATTTAGGTTTCATTACTTTGGAGTCTACCAATCTTCGGGCTGCCAGACTCGAGGCCTCCATTCCGGGCATGATTCAGACCAACCTGGCCGATGTTGTGACATCATTAAGTGCTGCCATTGGTGCCCAAGCTCGGGCTGATGCACCGAGCAGTGATACCCAAACAGATGGAGCGATTGTGTAGACATGATCCTTTCTTTACCTCTCTGTTTTTCTTTCTTTATTTTGACTCTTGGATATTTTATTTTAATTTGCATTTGAGGAAATGGATTTTTTTGAAGTGGGTGAGGCCCACCTTTTGTGTGACCTTTTGTGATTATGTTTTGTTTATATTTTGGGCTTTTGAGCTAAATTCGTGTGTTGCATTGTTTTTGTGGATAACTGAGCTTGTGGCTCCTTGTTCTGAATTGTAAATAATTTTTGGACCATTCCAAAAAAATTGTACCACCTCTTGTTTCTGTTAAATGTGGTTGTTCTCTTGCAAATTTGAGTGTCAGTTTTTATCAATACCGATGACTTGAATAGTGATCATAATCGAACAAAAATGAATGTACATCTACGATGATGCCAAATGAAGTTGCATAGACAATATGTGAACTCTTTGCATCTCGGTGTGACTAACAAAGTATCGAATTGAGTCTCTTGTGATGAACATTGCACACTAGCAAAAGTTTGGAGTCTTGTTTGACGTTAGTGTCAATGCTTTGTTTGATGAGTTTACCGTGAATCATGTGTGATGACACCTAGAATTTTCCCCGTTGGTCCGGTTGACTAAGTGATGCAATCTCTTGATATGATCTTAGTCAACTTTGATGAGTGTGAAACAATTTGATGTTATACCTCTTTTGTGGCCTAACTTGTGAGTGTGTGAACCCCGTTTGAACATCCTTTGATCCTTAAACTTTTCTTGGAAGAGACTTGATAAAATTGTGACCTTTCTTGATCAATTACCCATAATTCTCATTATTTGTTGTTTGTTTGAATAGCCAACTTAGGCCAACAACCTAAGTTGGGGTGTGGTGAAAAGAGAAGGTAAATCAAGAAGTGCAAGAAAGTTGCCTTTCGACCCATGTTTTGAGAAAAATGGAACCCCTCCATAAAAAAAAAGAGAAAAAGAAGAGAAGAATGAAAAAGAAAAAGATTGAAAAAGTTGTGGAATAAAGTTGTGAAAATGAAAGAAGAAATGGGGTTTCCAACAATCCATAGAAATTGAATAACGGGTGTTTTTTGAGCTTGAATGAAAATGATGAAGAAAGGGAAAGAAAGTGTTGTTTACACAACATTTCATGAGGATTGCTACCATTGAGCCTAAATGACCATACCTTTGAACTCAACCCCGTTATATGCCTTGAAAAGACCTTTTTGATCTTGAGTGAGCTGAAGCAAGTGTTGATTGGAAAATACAGGCAAACAGATGGGTGAAATTATGCATTGTGTTCATCTTTGTGAGTGCAAGCATTGAATTTGATTCCGAAGCTTTATGGATGTGAGGGCAATTAAGTACCTTTGTTGAGCTTGAACTTGCATTTGTAGCAAGTATTGTGAGCTTGAGATTCTATAATAATGGTGAGTCACAACTTGAATCTTTGAGTCCACAATTGATCTTTGCATGAGTAAGTTGAGTCTTCTTGTATGCATTCATGATTGAGTCTTGTGTTGCACTGTTTGAGACATCCTTTTTGAACTGTTGAACTTGAGTTTTACTTGAGGACAAGGAAAAGTTTAAGTTGGGGTGTTGCCGCGATTTGGACTTATTTAGTGCATCATTTTAATATATTTAGTGTCCTCAAATACATATTTTGTGCCAATAAGTGATGTAAATCCTTGAATTTCAAGTATTTGGATTGAGGAACAAAGCAAGGACACTATAGATCAAAAAAGGAACAAGGCAGCTGAAAGAACGAAGAAAAGAACGTATGAGGATCGCCTAACCCATTGCGTGAGTCGCTGAATGGCCATGGTCTCGCCTAATGTTTCAGTGTTCCAAGCCTGGATGGAGAAAATCCATCTAGCGATAAAAAGGCGCAGTCGACGAACTGTTCTGCGATGCAGCGCCATATCACCCAAAGTTACAAAACTTTAAGATGCTGAAGGCCAAAGGAAAAAACCGATGGAATTGACCATAGTGCGGATCACCGAGTGGATCGGCTATCCCGACTTATTGCACCAAATGGTCCTTCGCAGCACATTTTTTGGAAACTATAAATACATTTTTAAATTCATAGTTTAGAAGACAGTTTTATGCAGTTTTCATTATTGTTCAGTTTTAAAGTTTAGAGCTTAGAAATGAATTTTTGAAGACAATATTTACTTAGCTTAGAAGAGTTGAAGATTTCCATTTCTAAGAAATTGGAAGTGGGTGTTGAAGATTCTTCATCTTAGACCTTTGTAAACACAATATCAATCTTACTCAGTTGATGGAAACACAATTTGGTAACGATTTTTACTTTTTTATAATGTCTAGCTAAACCCCCCCCCCCCAATTCTTGGGGTGTGATTATGTAATTATGGGTTGATTTAACTACTAGGTATTGTTAATTGATAGTTTACTTGTTGTTTAAAGGTGATTTCGTTTAGTAATTGTGGTGGAATTTGATGGGTTATAATTACAAATACAATCTTAACTTCGTGTTTTTTGGCTTGCTAGAGAGAGAGGTTTTAAAACCAAAATTATTGAATCGATGGTCTATGGGTATTGGGTTGTCATGGGTTCAGCTCGAGAGAGTGAATCCTAAACCCTTTTCCAGACATTCAGCTTGAGAGAGTGAATGGACTAAAGCGAAGGTTGTGCTTAATTTCTGGTTATTGGTGTTTGAGAGAAACCAATTTGATTCGGGGTAAATTTTTTGAGAGAAAGTTTATCCCTACTAAAGTCTAGCTTAATCACAGATTTGCTGTTGTTTATTGTTAATTGAAATTACCCAATTGTTTACCTTAGCCCATAATTCAATCACATCCCAAGAATCATGCCTCTATATTCGTATGTTCGTGTTATTTGTTGTTTTAGTTGATAATCAAATACAAACCCCCCTGATATTTGACACTTGTGTCACCCCAAAGTTGAACAATGCTTTTATTCGTAAATGTTTTTAGCTATGATTGACTTGAGCATTTTCATGCTTTTTTATTGCTTCTCAAATACAAACCACTATCTTGGGACTCGACCCCAACTCACTTAGTTGGGTTGTATTACTACTTACGATCGTTGGTATTAGTATTGGATGAAGTGTCCTGATACGTGAAATCAATGATGACACCTAGAATTTTCCCCGTTGTCTCGATTGACTAAATGATGCAAGCTCTTGAAATGATCTTAGGAAACAATTTTAAAGAGTAAAACAATTTGACATTATACCTCCTTTGTGGCCTACCTTGTGAGTGTGTGAACTTTGCTTGAACACCATTTAAGCCTTATCTTTATCTTGGAAGAAACTTGAGCAAATGAAACCTCTATTTATCCTTTCACCCATAATCGTCATGAAGTGTGGTTTGTTTGAATAGCCAACTTAGGCCAAAAGCCTAAGTTGTGGCTGTGGTGAAAGGAGAAGGTGAATCAAGAAGTGCTAAGAAGTCCCACTTTGACCCATTGTTTTGAGAAAGATTGAACCCCTCCATACAAAAAAAAAAGGAAAAGAAAAGAGGAATGAAAAAGTTAGAAATAAAGTTGTGAAAGTGTAATGAAATGGGGTGTCCGGTATTCCATGGAAAGTAGCTAATGGGGTGAATTTTGAGCATAAATGAGAATGATGAAGAAAAGAAAAGAAAGTGTTGTTGATACCACATTAAATGAGAATAAGCAGCCATTGATCCTAAATGACCATTCTTTTACACTCAGCCCCGTTACAAGCCTTGAAAAGACCTTTTTTTATCTTGAGTGAGCTGAAACAAGTGTTGATTGGAAAATAAGGGCAAACCCGTGGGTGGAGTCATGCATGTGTTCATCTTTGTGACTGTGAGAGTTGTTTGTGATTCCGGAGCTATAAATTGTTGAACAATTGTGTGTGAGTCACAACTTGAGTCTTTGAATGCACAATTGATCCTTGCATGAGTAAGTTGAGTCTTGTTGTGTGTATTCGTGATTGAGTCTTGTGTAGCACTGGCTGAGACATCCTTTTTGAACTGCTGAACATGAGTTTTACTTGAGGACAAGCAAAAGTTTATGTTGGGGTTGTTGATGAGTCCGACATTTGGACTCATGTAGAGCTTTATTTGTATATAATTAGTGTCCTCAAATGCTTATTTTGCGCCAACAACTGATGTAAAACCATTGATCTTCAGATATACGGATTAAGGAACAAAGCTAGGACATAAATGGGCAATAGAGACAACACGAGCGAAAAAGAAAGGAAAAATAAAGCCTGATGATCGCCGATATGACTTGGCGACTCGCCAAGTTGCCAATCTACCGCCTAAAGTCATAGAATGCTGAGGCTGGATTAGAGGTAGCTTCAGCAAGCAGCAGTTCCACTCGGCGTGACGCCAATCGCATCAGCGACGGATTACTAGGTAGCCAAAAGTACTAATGGATATTGAGATAAGTGTTGATGGGTTAGATGAAAGGAAAAAGGGTGAATCACGGAATCACTTAGCGATCCTGATCTAGCTCGCCTAAAATTATAGTGGTTGGACTAAGAAGAGGTAAAAAATGAAGGCGAGATAAAGGAAAATCACCGAGTCGCCGAACAGTCGACGAAGCCCGACTTACCTCACCAATGGGTCCCAAACAGTCACACATCAGACTTGCATAAATTGATTTTTTCAAGATAGAGAATGTATTCAGAAACGTGAGGAATAAAAGTTTTAGAGGCAAAACACTACCATTGTGGATTTCAAGTGATTTTAGCAATGTTTTTCTTGGAGATTTTGTAATACCTAACATTTTAGTTAATTTTAACTTTCGAATTTCATCTACACAACTATGGAAAATGTGGCAGGTGTTGATTTTCATCTTTTCACCGTGATTGGCTAAAACCCTAACCTTGGGGGTTTGACAATGTGACAAACTGTTGCATTCTACTAAATGGGTGTTATCAATTAGTGATTGTTGGTGTTAATCTGAAGCGTGTCTAAATTATTATGGTGGTTTAACTTCATTATTGCATCTTTGGTGTGATAGATTTCAGTTTTGTGCTTGCTCGAGAGAGAAGTTCACAACCAACGTAGTATTTTGGCATCCTTAGTAGTGGGTCTTGACGGTTTCAGCTTGAGAAAGTGAAACCCAAGACCCAACCTTTATATCTAGCTCAAAAGAGTGGATTTGATGAGAATGTGTGCTTGTTAGCTTATAGATAGTGTTGACGTTCGAGAGAACTCAACAGAAAGAAGGCAATTGTTCGAGAGAAAATTGTTTTACTTATACTTCATTCTACCCACGACGAATTAGCATTATCGGTAATGATGTACACCCATTAAATTGAAATTGGCAATTTATTAGTCAATCCCCCAAGTGTTTTCTAGTTATCTGATTATTTCTTATTAATACTTTTAAGTGTATTGGTAACAACATCCTAAAAATTTTATTATTAAACTCTTAAGTGTGTGCTGCTCAACGGCAAAGGTCATCATCATACTTTCGTAATTGAAATGAAAGAAAGCTACTCTCTGTGTGATCGACCCCAACTCAGTTGGTTGGGCTATATACTGACTAACGATCGTTGACACTTAGAATTGGATGAAGCGTCTTTGAAACATTAATCACAGTCACAAAAGCTAAAGTAACACCGGGGTCTAACAAAGCATACATCTATATGGAAAACTTTTAACATATCGATGACCACGTCCGGAGAATTCTCTTGTTCACCTCAGTTTTGGAGAGCATAAAAGCGGTTTTTCTTGGGAGCATTGGAATTAGAACCATTAGGAGGAGCTTGATTGTCCTCTCTTCCCTTAGCCATAAGCACCGGGCAATCCCTCTAACAAAGCGTACACATCATGCTTCTTTCCACACTTCACACAAGTAGACCTAGCCACATAAGAACCACTACAATTACCTCCTTGAGGTATAGGGTTGAACACCCTATCCTTGTTGACCCTTCGAAGAGCGTTAGGGGAACCTTTGTTGGAAATCTTTGTCTAAACCTTGGTCGACCTTTTCCATCAGACATAGTACTGGAGAAGTTCCCATCACCGGTCCTTGCTCTTTTCACCTCCCTATTCCTTTCTTTAAGTTTATCATCCTCCATTTGTTGCGCATGCACCATGAGTCATGAAATATCCATTTCTTGAACAAGCATTGTCGTACGGCATTCTTTGACTAACATGTCAGACACTCCCATCACAAACTTATTCATCTTAGCCCACGAATCCATCACTATAGTTAGAGCATACTTGGATAGGTTGGTGAACTTTGGAGCATACTCTTTCATAATCATACTTCCTAGATGAAGATTAATGAACTCTTGCATCTTAGCTTCCCTCAACTTAAGGGAAAAGAACCTACCAAGAAATGCCGATTTAATTTAACACCCAAAAACTAGTAGGCTAAACTAGAGCTTGACGTGGGGGTTAGAATCATAGTAATAACTTCCTATACTTAAAAAGAATGGTTTAGGGTTATAACATCAAGGTACAACCCCCAAATGACCAACAACGGGTCCTTGAGTTAGACCTTAACATTTTTGCCCTAAATAAGCCCAAGACCATGACCTACGACAGGACCCACACCCCATGGGTTGGTCCATTCCCCGTGGTATGGTCTCGTGGGTCAAGGGACCAAGGTAAGGAGTTCCACTAACTCAACCCACGCCTCACCAACACGGATAGTGGGTCCAACCACAGTCCACCAGTGAGGGTCGTGGGTGAGGCTAGGAAACTGCATTTTGGCAATTCAGTCTAGTGGTGTTTTAGGTAATTTCTATTTTAGTTAGTATTGAATGAAGTCATTTTGTATAGTTTTAATACACCTATATAAGCCTTTTTAAGTCATTAACCAACCCATACACCTCATGAAATCCCAAAACCCAAATCAAAACCAAATTTTCCCCCAAAACACTCTCTAGAACTCCAAGGAAGAAGAAGAAGGAGGTCGAAGCTTGCAATTACCCTAAAAATGAAATAGTGAAACTATAACCTAATATGTGCGTTGGAGTTTGGTGTGAGGTTTGACCGTGTTTGATGTTATCCCAAGTCATGGTTAAGAAGTTTAGGGGTCAAATGTCATGGTATGACTCCCCATGGACCACCCTAGGTGTCCTTGAGGAGGACCCTAAGTTTAACCCAAAGACCCCAATGAACCATGAAGTTTGCCAAAATGGGGTGACCTATGAAAGGGGTCCACACCCCGTAGGTCCATCCACGCCCCGTGGATGGCCTCCGTAGGTTAAGGTCCCCCAAAATAGGCCACAGCCACAAACCACAAAGGGACAGTATGGGGCTTCAACCCATCCACGGTGCGCGGATGGGGTACCGTCGTTTGGCACCAGCAATCTAGTTTTTACTCGGCCATTGTAGGGGTTAATTAGTAAATTCACCCCAAGTCTTTTTAAGTGTGTGGTAGGTTATTTTAAGTATATTAGGATATTTTAAGAGTATTAAATAAATAAAATTCTATTTTATATTTCTTTATTCAAATTCCCCTAATCAAAACACCTCCCTCTCCAAAAAGACTTCTCTCTAGAAACTCCATTGGAGATCAAGGTCAAGTTCAAGCTAGGGTTAGGGATTCTAAGGTGTTTCTTATTCAATTTTTGTGGGGAATCTATAGCAAGGTATGGTTGTCTTGATCCTTCTATAACTTTTCATTCAAGGAGCCAATTCAAAGTTGATTCCAAAGCATGAAAAATCTAGGGTTTTACTCAATCTCAGGGGTTCTTTCATCAAAAATTTTCAAATGGTTTCTAATGAAAAATTATGATTGTATTGATGTTTAATTGATGATTTATGATGAAAATACTCTATGAACTCATGATTTCTCTCAATTCCTAAATTGTGCCTTTTAAAGTGGATTTGTTGATCATGAATGAATGTTGATGAATTATGCCTAAATTGAATTAGATTATTTAATTATATCATCATATAAGCCTAAATATGGTGAATTGTTGCTTAATTGAGGATTTGTGATCATCGCCTTGAAAGGGCAAGTTTGACCTAATTTCATGTTAAAGTAGAATTGTACTTGAATTGTTGATCCACTTGAAAGGTGGAGGTGTTTACTGACTATGAACATTGTGATCATGGACTTGAAGGAATAGTGTGAGTAATTGAAGTATTATCATGATGTTGTATATATGAATGTGATGTAAAGCATGTGTGTGATCTTAAGGAATGAAAGATGACCTTGTTTAGAAGCTAATTGTGTTAGGATTGAATATTATCTCTCTATTAACACTTGTGAAAGATGGTGACAGTATGAAAGGCTATTCTCACTTACACACACGCGAATGAATGAGGTTTAATGATGATTTTAATGATGAAGTACTTATTGAAAGACTATTCTCAATTATACTCTAATGAATGATAATGATGTGTTGATTGAAAGGATATTTTTGATCTTACACTAATGAACAATGAAAGGCTTTTCTCATCTTTGAATCTATGAGCTTTCCAATGAATGAATGTTAGGTTTGAGATGGAAGCTCTCACGTGACTTGAGGCGGGGTTTCTAGTAGCAATCTCTTGAGATGGATTCCCTCACGTGAGTTGAGGCGGGGTGTCTAGTAACAATATCTTATCCCTTAATGTAATGAATGTTAAAATAATCTATGGGAATGTAGGATAAGCACCAAGAGGATATTGAATGAGATGGAAGCCCTCGCGTGAGTTGAGGTGGGGTTACTAGTAGCAATCTCTTGAGATGGATTCCCTCACTTGAGTTGAGGTAGGGTATCTAGTAGCAATCCCCTTGTCCCTTAACTATGTGCCCACATAGGTCTAGCTAGTGGATCCAATTAAGCTAAATACCGGTTTACCTTAGGCAAGTAGACCAACCCTTATGATGTGAGACAATATATCAGAGTTTATGATCTAGCTCTCATGGTCTATGTCGTTTTAAAGCTTCTTCCAATCATGTGAGATGTGCATTAGGGTTTCTTGAGAGGTTCTACAAAGTGTGGGTGCTAGTATGGGATGTCATCCATGCATTGCACAAGTAGGCTTTGAGAGGGTCATAGTGAGTTCTCTAAGTCTTAATGACTATTGTTTGAATGTCCTTCTAGGAAGAAGTTAATGAGAATGTTGATCTAATGTATAATGAATGAAAGTCCTCTAAATGATGTTATTGAGTAATATTAACTCTTATATGCTTAAATGTAAATGATGCATGCTATATTTGAATTGTATTATGAGCTACTTCCTTGTCATAACTTGTTGAATATGAATGTGCCTTGTCTATGGCAACTTCAAAGGAGTACGTAGAATGAGTAGTAGTATGGGATGGTATTTGCAGATTGTACAAGTATGACTTAGAGTTGTCTTAGGTTTTGTCTTAATGTGATGATGTTGACTCATGTAATGTTTATGTCTATTATATGCTTTATTGTGTAAAGGTGGAAAGGATGAATGGTAAGTTCACTTTTGGTGATCTTAAGGTTGTACCTTAGTGTGGGTGGTGGTATGGGACGCTATCCATACATTGCACAAGGTATATCTTGAGGGTTACTTGAGGTTGAGGCTCAAGGTAAAGGTAAAGGTTTATATGTGATGTTGCTCAAATGTTAAAATGTGACTTGTATGTTGATTGTGCCTTATATTATGCCTCTTTTATCAATGTTCATGAAGTTTTACTAAAATGGAATATATCATGAATTTCAAATCAAATATCTGTTTTAAGCATGTTTTTGCATGGCTTCTATACTTAGTGCTTCATTGTGCTAACCCCATTCTTCTCCTCTTTTTACCAAAGTGTAGGGTTTGGAGGTAATGGTGCTCTATGCTTGAGGAGTAAGTTTCTGAGGTGCTTGAAGATGAAGACTTGGTGAGTCCTCATAGTTTCGAGGATAATACCTACTTTGTTCCTTTATGTCTTTTAATTTATGTTAAAGTTTTTGTATAGGCTAGGTCCCAAAATTGTACTCAAAGTATTAGATGGTTTGAGACACAGCATACAAAGTCTAGAAAGTCTTTCGCTTGCTTTTTAATGAAAGATGTCTTTCATTGTAAAAGAAAATTTTTAATTTAGCACTCTTTTTCCTTATATCGAATGTTGTGAATGCTTGAGGCTTGTATGAGACCCCTTCGGGGTCAAGTACGCCGGTCATGTCTAGGGGGTGCTCTCGGGGTGTGATAAACATTATATTAGAGCACAATATTTTAGAATGGTCTTAGGATGTCTCAAACCACATCTAGTAGAGTCATGTTCATAATGTAAAACACGCCACATTATGAATAAGAGGCTATTGGGTGTTAAGAAAGTTTCACTTCTTCATTATTCAAGTCGTGCCATAGAGTTTAGCTGTATAATGTCTCTCTCTTGTTCCTTATCTGATGGTCTGTAGTGTTTGACCACTCGAAAGGAGTATGCTAGAAAGTGCAAGGGAGGAAGGTTGGTTGTGGTGCCAATTATGGCTTGTGACTTGATAGATATGGATGATAGTTGTTGTGTGACTTTAGTATGAATAGGTTGCTTTATGGTTATGCGTATTGTTGGTAGAATCTGACTTAGTCACAATGAGTTTTGAGGTATGTTGAAAGAGTTGATGAATGTGGTGTTTTAGAATCATCTTTTGTGATGAGGGTGAAGGTTTAGTTATGACTTGCTCCGACCTTAGAATTGAAAGAAGTGATGTTGTAAAGAGATTGTATAGGTTAATTCCTAAGTAGGGGATAATGTGCCTTGATGGTAAGGTCTTTGAGTGCCCTTGATGTTCATGAGTTAGGATTGATTGATGTTCTCGCCTTAAGGGGTGTAATGAGTTGAGGAGTTTAGATACGGTGTGGTAGACTCATATGATGAGACCTTGAGTGGTGTTGGTAAGGTTTTTTGTGAGCAAGATAAGATTTGCTTAGTGAGGACCTTCCTAGTTTGAAAGAACTGGTAAATTGATAGTTCCTTATGGTTGTGAATGTCTTGTTATGGTTCTTTTGTTTGGGTCATGATAAGTCTTAGTTGGGTTTACTCCTAAGTGGGGGATCGTATGTTGAGTAGTAAGGTTGTTGAGAGTTCTGATATCCCTACCTCTTCCTTTATATGCCTACTCAAGCCTAAGACAAAGAGTTCCTAGTTTGGCTTATTTCATGTCTTGGAGTCATGTGTGATATCGTGGTTCCATGGTCTCCTTATGATGTGCATGTTCTTAATGAGTTTATGTTTGAATGAGAAAATAAGTTTTCATGAATTAAGTTCCTCTTGTAGATGTGCATTTGGTATGAGTTACTTATATGCTTCATAAGGATAGATGTTGAACATGCCTAAATGTGCTTCTGAGTGAAATTGCATAATGTGCCTAATGATGTTATGATGAGAATGATTTCAGTTCGAGAAGGAAGTTCCTCCAATGAAAATGAGAAATGTGAAATTTTGTTGCATAATGAGTTTGTAGAAGTAGTTCCTACCTTCTTGTTGTGTTTTGAGCTTATTGATGTGGAGTTGATGTTCGTTCCTACGTCTTGTGCATTGTTTATGATATTGCATGCATGATGGGATGCTATTTTGAGTCGTTAACCCCTTTATATGTTTTAAGTGTCATTCGAGAATGAATGTTCCTAAGAGGGGGATAATGTAACGACCCTAAAAATGAGCTAGTGAAACTAGAGCCTAATGTGTGTGCGTTTGAGTTTGGTGTGAGGTTTGATGGTGTTCAATGTTGCCTCGAGTCATGGTTGTGGGCTTTAGGGGTCAAACATCAAGGTACAACTCCCCATGGACCACCCTAGAGGTCCTTGAGGAGGACCCTAAGTCTAACCCCAAGACCCCAATGAACCATGAAGTTTGGCCAAAATGAGGTGACCTACGGAAGGGGTGCAGCCTCCGTAGGTCAAGGGCCCTCAAAATAGGCCACAACCATGAACCACAAAGGGACAGTACGGGGCGTCAACGCATCCACGGTCCGTGGATGGAGAGCCATCGTTTGGCACCTGTCATGTGGTTTTGACTCGGCCATTATTGGGGTTAATTGGTAAATTCACCCCAAGTATTTTTAAGTGTATGGTCGATTGTTTTAAGTATATTAAGATATTTTAAGAGTATTAAAACAATAAAATGCTATTTTAGATTTCATTATTCAAATTCCCCAAATCAAAACCCCTCCCTCTCCAAAAAATTTTCTCTCTAGAAACTCCTTTTGAGATCAAGGTCAAGTTCAAGCTAGTGTTGGGGATTCCAAGGTGTTTCTTGTTCAATTTTCGTGGGAAATCTATAGAAAGGTATGGTGGTCTTGATCCTTATATAACTTTTTATTCAAGGAGCCAATTCAAAGTTGATTTCAAAGCATGAAAAATCTGAGGTTTTACTCAATCTCATGGGTTCATTCATCAAACATTTTCAAATGGTTTATAATGACAAACTATGATTGTATTGATGTTTAATTGATGATTTATGATGAAAATACTCTATTAACCCATGATTTCTCTCAATTCATAAATTGTGCCTTTTGAAGTGGGTTTGTTGATCATGAATGAATGTTGATGAATTATGCCTAAATTGATTTAGATTGTTGAATTGTATCATCATATATGCCTAATTATGGGGAATTTTTGGTGAATTGAGAATTTGTGATCATAGCCTTGAAAGGGCAAGTTTGACCTAATTACATGTTAAAATAGAATTGTGCTTGAATTGTTGATCCACTTGAAAAGTGGAGGTATTTACTTACTATGAGCATTGTGATCATGGACTTGAAGTCATAGTGTGAGAAATTGAGATAGGCTTTCTTGCTAATCTCACCTTAAGAGGTATAGTGAGTTTGAGGAGTTTAGACCCGGTGTGGTAGACTCATATGAGACATTTAGTGGTGTTGGTAAGGTTGGTTGTGAGCAAGAGTTGCTTAATGAGGACCTTCCTAGTTTAAAAGCTCTGGTATGTTGATGGTTCCTTGTAGTATGAATGTCTTGTTGAAGGTCCTATCTTGTTGTTCGTGTTAGCCTTAGTTGGGTTTTCTCCTAAGTGAGGGATGGTTTGTTGAACAGTAGGTTGTGGTGAGTTTTGATGTCCTTGTCACTTTCTTCTATTCCTATTCAATCTTGAGACCAAGAGTTCCTAGTAGCTTGTTTCATGTTTTGGAGTCATGAGTAGTTATGAGTTTCCATGGTCTCCTTATGTTATGCATGTTTTGATGAAATTTACATTTATATGAGAAAATGAGTTTTCATGGTTTTTTTCCTCATAATGATGTGCATCTATAATGAGTTGTTTAAATGCTTCATGAGTTGACTTGTTGAGCATGTTTAAATGTGATCTTGAAAAGAGTTGCATAAATTGCCTTATGATGTTGTAATGAGCATGATGTGAATGGGAGAAGGAAGTTCCTCCAATGAAATGAGAAATTTGAAATTGATGCATAATGAGTTTGTGGATGTCGTTCCTACCTTCTTGTTTGCGTTAAACCTTCTTGATGTGGAGTTAATGTTTCCTCCTATGTTTATGCATTTATATTGATATCTAATGATTGTGGGCTGCTACTCTTGAGTCGTTACCCTTTAATGTGTTTAAACTGTCATTCGAGGGAATGTTCCTAAGTGGGGGATAATGTAATGACTCAGAACATGATAGGGTGAACTAGAGCCTAACGTCTTGTGTAGAATTTGTAACGAGGGTTCATGTTGTGTAATGTTGTTCCGAGCCTTATTTGATGGAGTTTAGTAAGTCAACATCAAGGCACGTGTTAGGCTCCATGATAAAGAGGCCTTCGGTATGTTGGTTAATGGTGCAAGGGCTTGTGCCAATCCAAGAAAAGAAGGGCCTAAGCCAAGGGCCAAGGCTTCTCACCTTGGCTAAGCACTGCCCCAAGGCTTCATGGACCACTTCACGGTCAGTGGCCTTGACCACAGTCCGTAGAAGTGGTTGTGGAAGTACTTGGCCATGAGGGAACCAACGCCTTGAGGCCAAGGTTCTGCCTCAACTCCACGTGCTAATCCACGGCCAGTGGTCATCACCACGGTCCGTAGAGTTATCTGTGGAGATGCCTTAGCCAATTGAACATTGGCAACCTCAAGAGGAGCTACTGCCTAGGGACCACGGGCACCTTCACGGGCCGTGCTCCCCCTTCATGGTCCGTAGAGTCTTCCTTGGTCCCTGACGGGGCTGCCCAAGTGTAGGGTTTTTAAGTAATTTTATTTTAATGTTTTAACATGTGGGATTGATTTTAAATGGTTTATATTCTCTCCCAATATTTCTCTCTCAACTCAAGGAAGAAAAAGGAGTGGGAGCTAGGGTTTGGATTCAAAGCTTTCTTCATCAAATTTCGTGGGGAAATCGTAGTAAAAGGTATGGTGATCCTTCATCTAGGGTTATATTTCACCCTACAGTCAATTTCAAAGAAGTTTCAAAGTTTTCAATGTTGATGAAAAACGTAGGGTTTTACTCAATCTCATAGGTTCTTTCTCCAAATGATTTCAAATGATTTTAAATGGTTTCTAATGGCATATATTGATTGTATTGATGTCTAATTGATGATTTAAGATGATTTTTACTCTATGAACCCATGATTTCTCTCAATCCCTAAATTTCACCTTATAAAGTGGGTTTGATGATTTTGAATGAATGTTGATGGATTTATGCTTAGATTGATTTATATTGTTGAATTATATCATTATCTATGCCTAATTATGGTGAATTGTTGGTGAATTGAGTATTTGTGATCATGGCTTTGTGTGGGCAAGTTGTGGCCTAATTTCATGGTAAAGTAAAATTGTGCTTGAATTGTTGATCCACTTGAAAGGTGGAGGTGTTTACTTACAAAGTATATGAATGAGAATCTAATGAAGTAAAGGTAATCATGTTGTGAATGTATTTGTGTTACTATTGAAAGGCTATTTCTCAATTTGACGACTCATGTATGTTGGTTATAGAATGTGTAGGGCTTTCTTCTATATGATGTATGTCTTGAATTAGTAGGCTTTATGCATCCTCTTCTTAAATGAATGAACAATATAGTTGATTATTGAACCTTGAGTTGGCAGGCCTAGGCACCCTCTCTTGTGTAATGAATGTGTGTTGACTTGAATGAATATGAATCGATAGGCTATGACATTCCTTTCATATATGAGTGATGAATGTGTCCTTACTTGATGGCTATGAATTGATAGGCTTTAGGCATTGTTTTCATAAATGATCTAATGTAATGAAGACTCTAGAATCGATAGGCTAGTGGCATTCCTTTCTTAATGAGTCAATGTACAATGAATTGAATGGCTAGTGTCATTCCTTTCATGAGTATAAGAATGAAATGAGGGGCCATGAATTGATAGGCTAGTGGCATTCTTTTAATGAGGACCCTAGAGCTATCCTTGAATGTACCATGGATCGATAGCCTTATAGGAGTCCTTCCTTGGTAATGATGTATCATGGGTCGATAGGCCCATGGAATTCCTCGCTAATACACTAATGGAAGGTTAATGAATTAATCTATGGGAATGTAGGCTAAGTACGGAGTGGATATGGTTAGATGGAAACTCTCCCAATGTTAGGTTAGAGTTCCAAGGAATATCATCATATCCCATAACTATGTGCCCACATAGGATATTAGCCAACGGATTTCATCCAAGCTAAGGATTCATCCGAGCTAATGTTATCGTTCTACCTTAGGCAAGTGGATCACCTCTTTACGGTGTAGGGCTATATGACACCGGATTCCATGTCTAGCTTGCATGGTCTATGTCGGTTAAACGCTTATTCCCATCATGTGAGATGTGCATTATGGTTTCTTGAGAGGTTCTATGAAGTGTAGGTGGTAGTATGGGATGCCATTTATACATTGCA
>JAJOOP010000592.1:0-30369 GCA_029582705.1 Solanum chacoense | reverse complement strand
GTAGAACGGTGATACTTACTAGTACGTGAAGTTTGTATGGATAGTATTCTTGCTATGCCACTTGGACTAGTCTTGTTGCAGGGTTGGTGATGTTTCATAGGCGAAGATGATGATGATCTTCAACAACTTTCATTTTTTATTCCTTGTGGTGGGAGTTGTATCTCATTTTTTTGTATAATATGTTTTCTTTTAGTAGTTTTTGTACATGTTTAGACTAGCTATATGATGTATTTTTCCGTCTATTTTAAAATGATTTTACTCCTTTTTTTCTTAAAGTTATGATGTTAATGAGCTATTTGTATTAATTAAGTTAATTTTCACATGTTTCAACTGGTTTCGGTAGTAAAGGTTCTCCTTTCTAGGTGTTTGAGTAGGTACTCCGTTTGCCCGCTACTATTTTGTTTAATTCAAAGACTTAGAGTTTATTTGTTGTGCTAATATATTCATGGCTAGCATTGTTAGATGTTTCATAAGTTTGATTTTTAAGTGTTGGTTCACCCACATGGGTTTTTGTGTTGGAGCCAGTCACAGTGATTTGAGTCGTGACATGCTCATTCTGCAAATTTTTCTAACTTTACAATGATTGACATTGCAAATTGATTATTTCATGAGGCAATAAGATCCTATCCAATGAATCACGAAACGTTTCATGTGGAAATAAGATCATATTCATTGAATAACAATTATTCAAGTTAGTTTCAACAATTTCATTTGAATGCGCACATAAGAAGTTTGATTGTCAATGAAATATATGTACAGATGACCTACCATATTTTCTAGTTCATTATATTTGGGAAATGAATAAATTGTATTTGTAGTTCATTATATTTGAAAAATTATTAACTCATATTTCTAGTTCATTATATATGGAAAATACTTAAACTCTATTCCTACTTAATGTGGGAAATTAATAAGTTCCCTTACTAATTTATTGTAAAATCAGATTTATTGAAAATTTAAAATACATAGAGATGGTTTTCCGTATATCATTTGGGATGTCAATAGTGTTTTATTACTAATTTGTTTGGAGTCAGATTTGTTGATATGTCATTATTAATTGTGCTCCTAAATGGGTTTAAAACACACAAACCTTTTATTCTTGGAAAACATTGTGCGGAAAGGAAGTAATAGAAAATAAAGTAAAATACAATTTTGTATCTGTGTTTAGTTTGAATGGAAAAGGAAAATAAATTATAAGCTGCTTTAAATTAATTAAAAAGAAAAGTAAGACAAAAGACTCTAAAATGTTTGGCTCATTTCAATTTTTCATGTTCGATCGATTTGATTCGATTTCAGTTTTATTCTTCGATATGGACTAAATAATATGGAAGTGTGTTTGCTACATTATCGTTGTTCATTTGAAAATGGATCGATGATCTACACTAATAAAGAAATGTACATGTAATTCTTGGAAGATTTTATTACATAAACAAATTATGATATTGAAATAGTTATACATTATTAATCTTAATTTTCACCTTAATTACTCACCTCTTAATTAAGTAGTGATATTTGTCCGTTCTCATGAAAATCTTTTATGCATTTATGGGATTTTACTAATATTTATTCTAATATAAAAGATAAAAATAATACAATTGGTTCCATGTTTTGAGGGACAATATATCTTAGGTATTCAGCGTTACAAACATCTTGTTTCAACTTCTTTTGAATTGCATTGGAGATGTATTGATAAAATACTAGTTGTATTTTAGCAGGAGTATTATTTATATTTGAATTATGTTTGTGGCTCAATTATTTCTTCATCACAAATCTGGTGCCTGTGGCCAAGATAAGATACAATACCATACATATATATTTTTTTCAAATATATTCTTATGTTAGATTGTCTACATAAGCGCAATGTATATGTCATTGTAATTCATTGTTCTTACTAATAATTAGGATAAGACGCAAATTGCTCTTGTATAAATAAAAGTTGTGTAATGCATGATATCGATCCAGAACTTAACTAAAAACAATTTTTGTTAGTTATAAAGTTTTAATCATACCTAAACAAACAACTCTTGGTCTTGCAAACTTAGGAAAAGAAAACTTAATATTACAAGGAAATTTCAAAATAAAACAAATCTTTAACTACTATTGCATTTGTATCGTCTTTAATTTGTTGATGTGAAAGGGGAAGCAAAAGCTCGACATATAGGACGATCCCTTTTCCGTAACAACCACTGTTTGATGCATCATGCGTGATATTTATGTTCGCACTCAAGTGTCTGAATGATCTCTTCATTCACATATTCCGCAAGGCAGATGCCACAAATCTCTTTATTGTTCGTTGAACTATATACTCCATATTTAGGCGCAACAACATGATGAATTCTTATTTTATAATACCTCAATATATCTTCATCTGGTTTTAGCTCCATGTAAGCCTCGGATTAAGCTTGTAGATTTTCTTCTACACCCGCCCTTAAGATTCTATCTATCGAATCACCATCACTAATATTAGTGATAACAACACCAAGAGAATAATCATGTGAGTTACTCATTGTTCAACAAAAATAATAATAGAACAAACTAAAGAAAAAAAACGTTGAGATTTCTTTGAGTTCTTGACTTGAACAAAAACACAAAAAAGTGAATAATTAGGTTGAACAGTAGTTTGAGGGACTTCATAAATGTGTTATCTTTTTCAGGTTAGCTACCCCAACAGAGGGAATAATACTTGTGTGGTTCAGGTAATATTTGGAGTGGTTCGACAATTGAAAGTCGAATGATTAAAGAATGGCTAGATAATAAACACTGCAACTTTGGAAACTACAGTAATGTTGTCATAAACATATATGAGATGCTCAGCGAATGATAAGAATGATGTTACGCTAATTAAGCTCAGAATCTCTACTTCAGTTTCATAGATTTAGTGTATACTAAAGAGGGTCATGATATGACTACTAAAACAGTACCGATGGTTATTTGGTTTGAATTATGGAGTGGGTTACTTTTGCTATAGACCTTACTTACAAAAGAATACATATAGCTTGGTCTAGATAAGGAACAAATTTGATAAAGTTTTGCAGTTGTTCAATGGATAGAAATGTGTGGGCTATTCAGGTACAATCTTCTTGGTAGGTATGATGTGCTCCAGTGGTGGATCTAACAGACTTTCCCGATATGGTACTAGTGATTTATGAAAACGAATACGTCGATTGTCAAGTGTGAATATTAACTACTTAAGGTGTTATCAGTTGTACCACATGCTCGTATAATGAGATTTGATGTTGCATTTATATTTGAGAAACCAACTAGTTATTACTATGGATATGTGGGTTAAAGCATTGTTATAAGGAAGATTTTAGTGGTGGATTTTTGTACGATATTAATGCATTAGGTTGTGAATTTTATTTCGATGACTCTAAATGAGGGCTAGTGATTTCATCGTAAGCTCCAAGGGAGTGGATGGATATCAGTGAAAAGTTTATAGGTAAAGGAAGTCTCAACAAGTATACTTGTATGAAGGTAATTTAGAATTTTAGTAAAAAAATACATATAGAAGTGGGTTAGTCCTTTGGATTTGATTGGTATAACTGGTTTGAGATGTCATGTCGATGACAAGGTTGACCTTGTGGTAATGGCAAGGGCTAACTGAGCATAATGATTGTAAGAGTTTGTGATGGATTATGATTGAGATGTGACTATATGATAAGGATTTTTGGTTAAATGACGTATGTATGGTAATGACGACCTGCAAGTATTTAAAGATATGGTTTACTACCATTTGGTGAGTAGTGTGGTTATAAAAAGTTGCAGAATGTGTTGGGACATCGCTCGAATAGAATTAAAAGAATCTAGAGTCATAATGGAAATAATTAGTGGGATGTAGTGTAGCCTACGAAAGGAGGCGAGAACAAGGATTTTTACTCTAATTGCATGGGACACAAATGTATATTTATAGGGTTGAGAATTAGGTTCAGAGACATATGGTTCAATCTATTTCGCTTTGGTTATGGTAATAGTGTCATATGAAATGTTCATCAGATTAGTTAAACATTATTGGGTAAGATTTAAAAGAGTAATCCACATACGTCTTATTAGAGGGTGGTGATAAGTTCTGTTATGGATTTGTGTTGGTTATCTGGTATGGTTTAAATTCTAACACTGAATATAATAAGATTGATGGAGATGCGATCAAGGATAATATAAGGTATGCAATTTCATAAAACCATCGAGATATGAGCTAATATTGATAGATAACGAAATTATGTTATATGGATAGAATAAAAATTCAAGTTCTTCCTTGCAAGTCTACATTCTTGATAGTAGGTTTAGTCAAAGTATGAATTGATAAGGTAAGAAATAATTAATTATGTGGTTTATTGGGCAATTGGAAGGACTTGTGCATGGTTTGGATCGTAAAGTTTGTTACTTTTGATTGTTAAAGGACCTAAGGAAAAGTTTCATTCAAAGTTTTGGTTTCGATGATAAGGTAAAATTTCATAGATTATTGGTCAAAGGATAAGATTGGTAAGCGAGTCAACGAAAGAAAAATATTCTGGTGTATTGAAGAGTTCAAGGTATTTGGAATTTGCGTCATGAGAAGAATTTAAGAAGGGTGAAGGAATAAAACCTATCATATAGACCCTTGGTTCGGAGTTGAAGGATGTAAGAATTTTTGCCTTTGCATTCAGATATGACTATGAAATGTGAATCGATTCGGTAAAGACTTATTAGGGGTTTATCAACGAATTTTGTGAAGATTGGGTTTTGATTTGGGTGACAAACATTGATATATACGTAATTATATGGGGCTAGATTGTATAAATTATGGCATGTGAGTTATGAATACGGAAATATGGACCTATAATTTTACATGGATATTGAAGATTTCAAGGGGATTGAAACTACTGATTAATGAGACTACACATACTGTTATGATGTGTTACATAGACATTGGATGGTTGATTTAATGTTTCAAGCACACCTCATTCAATTTTAGGTGTTCAACGATCGTAAATCTGTATAAAACCCAACTAAATGAGTTTGGGTCGATCCCACAGAGAGTAGCTCTATTTTGAATTCAAATATAAAGTTATAATGGGGACGTTTGTAGTTGAAGGAATCAATGTTTCAAGAAACTATGAACCAAACTTGAGGGCGTAATCACGATTCCAAACGAACAATTTTTTTAGACTAGAAAACCACTTCAACAATTAAAATTAAACACTCAAATAAGGAGAAGATGCTTGGGGGATTGAATAACCAATTGCGAAGTTCGACTAAACGGGTGCAAATCACTAACCATATCTGTTAATTCGTCATGGGTAGAATGGACTTTAAGTAAGGCATTTTTCTCTCGAACAATTACCTTATTGCCACTGAGTTCTTTTGAACCTCAAGGTACACCACAAGAGGACCAGCCCACAATCTCATCAAATCTACTCTCTCGAGATAGATACAAGGGATGAATCTTGAGTTGCATTTTCTCAAGCTGAAACTATCATGACCCACTAGCTATGGATGCCAAGTTGTCACCTTAATTCTACACTTCTCTCTCAAGCAAGCATAAAACTCTGAGGTATATTGCAATAAACATACAATATAGGCGTTAAACCACAGTAATAACTCAGACTCACTTCAAATTAACACCAAAAATCGACAATAACTAACACCCATTAAGTCAAACGCAACAATTGGTTACATTGTCAAACCCCCAAGATCGGGGTTTTAGCCAATCATCGTAAAAGAAAGAAGTTTAATACCTACTACATGTTCCATGGCTGAGTAATAGAAAATCAAACTTCTAATATGCGTAATATCTTCTCTATTACAATACCCAATTGAAAATTCTTAAAAAATGCTCAAAATCAACAATATCAGTGTTTTTGCTCTCTATCTTTTGTTCCTCACAATTTCTGAATGCCTTCTCTCTCTTCCAAAAATCAATTTATACAAATCTGGGGTATCATTTTTAGGACAATCGGTGAGGTATATCGGGCATCGTCGACCATTCGACTATTCGCTGATCGTCCTTTCCTTTCGCTTTCTTTCTTTACATTTTCCTCTTTCAAAAACTGTACTTTTAGGCAATCTAACTCAAAATCACCATTCATTTCCGCGATGCCCCCTTTAGTCTTTTAGCTCGACAATTTGAATTCGCCTTGGTCTCAATTATTACTTTCGGCGACATGGTCGTCCTTTGCCGATGCAGTCGGTGATTCGCCAATAGGAAATGCAACTCGCCTAAGTTATTGTTCTTTCAGGTCAATATTCTATAAATTTAGGCGATCAAGAGTGGTTTGGCGATTCGCCGAGTTCTCTTGGTGATCGTTAGGCTTGGTTTTCTCTCTCTTTTTCATCTTGTGTTGTCCTTTCTGCCTATTAGTGTTCTTGCTTTGTTCCTCTGTCCATACACCTGAAATCAACGATTTATCATCAGTTATTGGCACAAATTAAGCATTTGAGGATACTAAATCGATGTAAATAAAGCCCTAAATGAGACCAAATCTCGGACTTTTGCTTGTCCTCAAGCAAAACTCAAGTTCAGCAGTTCAAAAAGCATGTCTTAAATAGTGCTACATAAGAATCAATCATGAATACGCACAACGAGACTCAACTTACTCAGGCAAGGATCAATTGTGCACTCAAGGATTCAAGTTGTGACTCACCATTATCAAAGATACTCAAGTTCACAATACTTGCTTCAAATGTAATTTCAAGCTCAACAAAGGTACTCAAATTCCCTCACAACAAAGATAATTCCATATTCACACACAATTCTTTAACAATTCATAGTTCCGCAATCACATACAACTCTAACACTCACAAAGATGAACACATGCATGACTTCACCCATAGGTTTGCCCTTATTTTCCAATCAACACTTGTTTCAGTTCACTCAAGATCACAAAGGTCTTTTCAAGGCTTGTAACGGGGATGAGTGTAAAGTTATGATCATTTAGGCTCAGTGGCTACTACTCTCACGAAATGTGGTCTGAACATCACTTTCTTCCTTTTCTTCAACATTTGAATCATGCTCAAAATTCACCCCATTATTCAACTTCCAATGGAATATAGACACCCCATTTCTTTTGCAAATTTCACCACTTTATTTCTCAATTTTTTCATTCTTTTTCTTTTTCTTTTTCTTTTTCTTTCTTCTTTTCTTACTCTTTTTTTTTATATTGAGGGGTTTCATCTTTTTCAAGACTATTGCTAGAAGGGGGAGTTTTTTACACTTCTGGATTTACCTTCTCTTTTCACCGCACCCCCAACTTAGGCTTTTGTCCTAAGTTGGATATTAAAACAAACCACACTTCATGAGAGTTATGGGTGAATGGATAAAGAGGGATCACAGTTGTTCAAGTTTCTTCCAAGAAAATGATAAGGCTCAAAAGGGGTTCAAGCAAGGTTCACACAATTCACAAAGTTGGCCACAAAAAGAGGTCTATTGTCAAATTGTTTCACTCCTCAAAATCATTGCCTAAGGTCATTTCAAGAGCTTGCATCACTTAGTCAACCGGGACCAACAGGGCAAATTCTAGGTGTCATCACACAAGGTTCAAAGTAAGCTCATCACACAAGGCATTGACACTAATATCAAATGAGACTCATTCGAGCTAGTGTGCAATGTTCATCACAAGAGACTCCATTTGCTAACCAGCTAGTCACAACGAGATGCAAAAATTCCACATATTATCTATGCAACTTCATTTGGCCGCATCATAGCCACACATTCATTTTTGTTCAATTAGGAGCACTATTCAAGGCATCGGTATTGATTATAACCGATACTCAAATAACTTTTGAAAGAACAAAGGACTCATCGTATTGATTATAACCAATACTCAAATAACTTTCAAAAGAACAAATGACTCATTAACCAAACACCTACCACCCCTTCCCTACCAAAAGTAGTCAATATTGTCCTCTATGTGAATACAAAACAAATAATAATAAAAACAAAGGTAAACTATTGCACTTAAACAAGTAGAGTAGGGTGACAAGGAATCTTCACTAGGCGCCTAATTGACAAAAACTTGTTGGAGTCGCCAAGCTGCTTAGCAATTCGCCAAGTAGTCTAGAGCTCGCCAATATTTCTAGTGTGCAATCAGTCAATATAGGGGGGAAAAGTCGGGCAAGAGGTAGTTCGCTGAATACACCGGCGCATCGCCTAATGGACTTGAAACCTTGCGGAATGATCCAAGAGGCTGGGCTATCAGGGCTAATTCAAAAAGACGGTGAAAGTCGGGTCGCCCATTCACTTCGGTGAGTGTGGTGCAAGAATTCTGCCTAATGTTCTAGCGTCTTAGCCCATTGTTGATGCCAGAAAGGCGAACAACTTCTTAATCACCGAACGGGCTCAGCGACTCGCCGATGGAGTCTTACCTCACATAATTTCCTACACCTGCACATTCAACATATATTATTCAAAATACTAACACATGGGTTGCCTCCCAAGAAGTGCCTTATTTAACATCGTAGCACGACATGGAAATTCTCTCAAGCATCTTCCAGATACACCACTTCAATCACATAAACTTCATGGTAGTATCCAGAGTATAGTTTTAAACGTTGTCCATTCAATTCGAAAGCATGGCCTTTTTTACCTTCGACTTCAATTGCTCCATTAGTGAACACCCGTGTTATTGTTAATGGGACTGACCATTTGGACTTGAGCTTTCTTGGAAAGATTCTTAGCCGAGAATTATACAGCAACACCCAATCTCCAACTCAGAATTCTCTTATAAGGATTCTTGAATCATGCCACTTCTGCATCTTTTCCTTGTAGAGTGCTGAAATTTCATAGGCCCTAAACCTGAATTTCATTGAGTTGATCTACTCTTCCTTTTGAAGTCCTTGCCCAGTCCAGATTCAGAGCCTTCAATGCCCACAATGATTTGTGTTACAATTCAACCGATAAATGGCAAGATTTACCAAAGACTAGTTGATATGGAGATATACCGATTGGTGTCTAGTAGGCGGTGCGATATTCCCATAGAGCATCATCTAACTTTCGAGACCAATCAATCCTATTTGCATTTACGGTCTTAGCCAAGATATTCTTGATCTCTCGATTTGAACTTCTACTTGGCCACTCGTTTGACGATGATGTTGCGTCTCTACTTTATTTGTCACCCCATATTTGCTCAATGCGGACGCAGAAAGCCTATTGCAAATATGGGATCGACCATTACTAATAATAGCCCGAGGAGTGCCAAACCTAGCGAAGATATAGCAGTCACGAATTGAACAACACTTCTGCCTTCATTGTTTGGTAGTGCCACAACTTCTACCCAGTTAGAAACATAATCTACTGCCACCAAAATGTACTTATTACCAAATGAACTCACAAATGGACCCATGAAATCTATTCCCCAAACATCAAATAGCTCAACTTCCAAAATAGGTTTTAAAGGAAGCTTATGTTTCTAAGATACCCCACCTTGTCTTTGAAATTACGTACATTTCTTAATAAACTCATGAGCATATTTGTAAAGGGATGGTCAGTAGTAACCAAAGTGGATGATTTTAGTAGTTGTACGCACTCCGCTATGATGACCTCCAACTGGTGAAGAATGACAAGCATGGAAAATTTCATTAAATTCCTCTTCCGATACACATCTCTGAATGATATGGTCTGCACACTCTCTAAATAAGTACGGTTCATCCCAAAAGTATTTCTTGAGATCGAACAAAAATCTCTTTTGTTGATAGAAGTTCAGTTCTTTCGGTATCATCCCACATACTACATAGTTGCCAAATCAGTGCACCGAGGAGTTTTTTGTAGAGTTACAGTGAATACCTGTTCATCAGGGAAGGCATCACTTACCTCTACCTCCAGCTCGTCCTTTTTCTTGCCTTCTAATCTTGATAAGTGGTCAGCCACCTAATTTTCACAACATCTTCTATCTTTGACTTTAAAGTCAAATTCTTACAACTACACCCACCTTATCAATCTTGTCTTGACATCCTTCTTTTCCATCAAATAACGCAAAGCAGCATGATCAGTGTGAACAACCACTTTAGTGCCCAACAAGTATGACCAAAATTTCTCAAAAGCATATACCACCGCAAATAATTCTTGCTATGTAATTGTAAAGTTATGTTGAGCACTATTCAGAGTTTTGGTTGCGTAGTAAATAGGATAAAATAGCTTGTTGCATTTTTTCCCCAACACGACACCTAATGCCGTGCCACTTGCATCACATATCACTTCGAAGGGTGCTGACCAATCGGGACTAATGATAATCGGGGTGGAGATCAATTTTTCTTTCAAACAGTTGAAGGCTACCATACATGCATCATCAAAGTTGAATTTCACCTCATTCTCCAAAAGTTTGCATAAGGGGTGAGCAATTTTTGAGAAGTCTGATGAACCTCCAGTAAATTCTGCATGGCCCAAGAAACTACGAATACCCTTCACCGAGATTGGTGGTGGTAACTTCTCAATCACTTCAATCTTTTCTTTATCAACCTCCAACCCTTTTTGTGACAAAGAACTATACCTTCCCTAACCATGAAGTGGCATTTTTCCCAATTTAGGACCAACTTTGTCTCCACACATCTTTGAAGGACTTGCCCTAAGTGTGCTAAACATGCTTCAAAAGTATCACCCACAACTGAGAAATCTTCCATGAAGATATCCATTGAATCTTCTACCATGTCGGCGAAAATAGATAGCATGCAACTTTGAAACGTTGCTGGAGCATTACATAACCCGAATGGCATCCGTTCGAAAGCAAAAAGTTCCATATGGGTAGGTGAAGGTGGTTTTCTCTTGCTCTTCTGGAGCAATAAAGATTTGATTATAATCGGAGTATCCATCCAAAAAGGAATACCACCCTCTTTCTGAAAGTCAATCAAGCATTTTATCCATGAAAGGCATATGAAAGTGATATTTTTCGGTCCACGAGTTTAACTTCCAGTAATCCATGCACACTCGCCATCTAAATACCGGTCTCATACACACAAGCTCCTCCTTTTCATTTGCGACTACTGCGATGCCTCTCTTTTTTTGAACACATTGTACCGGACTCACCCACTTGCTATCCGCAATAGGGTAGATCACACCTGCATTCAACCACTTTATTATCTCCTTTTTTACCACCTCTTTCATTGGTAGGTTCAATGTTTTATGATGTTCAACACTCGGTTTACATTCACTATCAAGCTGAATCTTGTGAGTGCAAATGCCGGGAGAAATACCCAATATGTCAGCGATAGTCCATCCTATAACTTTGATATATCTTCTCAACATCTCAAGAAGCAACTCTACTTGCCATTCAAGCAAATCAGATGCAATGATTACGGGTAAAGTGTTATTCGCCCACAAGAATGCATATCAGAGATGGGAAGGAAGCACTTTCAACTCAAGCGTCGATGGTTCCTCTGTTGATGGTTTTGCGGGAGGACTTTCTCAAATTTTTAAATCAATATCCAGATTCAATGAAGTCTTTGAATATTCCCCCAAACCCGAAAGGTCAGTTACTACCTCATCGTAACCTTGGACTTCGAACTCATCATAATTAGCAAGCACAACTTCAAGTGGTTCAGTCGTACACATCAAATAGCTCACACTAGCCACCATTTCATCAATAACATCAATAGTTGAGACCACGTGAATATCGCTTAGGTGTTTTACTGACTTACAAACATTAAAAATGACTTCATCTTTGTTGCCTCAAAACTTTAATTCCTCACTTTCAACATCCACCAACGCTCTCCCGATTTCCAAGAATGGTCTTCCCAGAATAATGGGAATTTTAGAATTAATCTCGCAATCAAGGATGACAAAATCGATCGGAAAAATAAATCGGTCAACCTTTACCGAGATATCATAAAGTATTCCCACGGGGTGCTTGATAGATTGATCCGCCATCAAATGCCTCATTTTTATGGACTTCGGTTTACCCAATCCAAGTTGCTTATAGATTGCATATGGCATTATGTTTATACTTGCTCCTAAACCACATAAGGCCTTGGCGAATTGGAGGATACCTATAGTGCAAGGAATGGTGAAGGCTCCGGGATCTTCCTTCTTTTTTTATCGTTTCATTAGTCATAGTTGCACTACAACTATGAGAGAATTCAATTGTTACAAAGTCCAAGCTTCTTTTCTTTGTAACTAACTCCTTCATAAACTTGGCATAACCCGGCATCTCCAACAATGCCTCCACTAGAGGGAGATTAATTGATAATGTCTTAAACGCCGATAAGAACTTCTTGAACTTTTCATCCTCATTTTTATTATTTAGACGTTGGGGAAATGAAGGAGTTATTTTGGGAAGAGGTTGCATCACTTTTGACATTGGGGGGATTTTTGCTGCATCTATTTGTAACTCTTTGGCAACACTTTTTTGGATGGGTGTCTCTTCTTACTTAACACCCTTGTCTCTTTCTTGAGCTTGATCATTATCATGACCCGTCATATCACCTTCCACTACCTTTCCACTATGCGTAACCACATCTATACCTCTATCACCATTTTCCCTCGTCATTTTTTATTCCAATTGTGCTGAAAGTAAACTCAACTGACCTTCAAGTAGCTTGATTACATCAATGTGGGAGTTTACTCTATTGTTTAATGACGAGGAATAGGCTCTCATCCCTTTTCGCAAATTATCCGAACCTTGAACTTTATCAAGGATGCAAGACAACAAATCATCTACTCAGAGACTACTTGTACTCCCCTTTGACTTTGGACTCTCACTCAATTGTGTGCGGTTCTCTTCATGATCATCCTCTCTTTTCCAAGGATCACTTTGCTCAGCCTATTCTTGATAGTGTTTTCTCCGATCTTCTTCTTTGTAAGAGTTCTAACCTTGATTTCTACCCAACTGCAAGTAACGTGGGTGGAAACCCTCCTCAATTCAGTGAAAGTTCCAACCTTGATTCTCCTTCGGCTTTGAATAGCTCGAAGAAGAATCCTCTTCAATTCTGAACACTCCACTTGTTCCTTTGGGTTTTTTTACATTCTCTAACACATGTTCTTGGAGTAGTTCCATTTGGGCTAACATTTTCTTGACGTTCTCATCCTTTTCTCTTTCCTTATCAAGTTGCTCTAGAGTAATTCTAAAGCAAAAAGGCGATACTTGATTTTATTGAGTGTACCAAGCTTGGTTTATTTTCCTCATGTTATCAAGAAGAAATGAAGCCACTTCAAACGATTGCAATGTTATTCCCCTTCAGACCAATTGATCAGCCTTTCCTTTATTTATAGAATCAAGACTCCGGTAGAAGTATTAGAGCAACCAATCGTTTGGAAGTCCGTGAGTTGGGCATTGAAGTTGGAGTTTCTTAAATCTCAGCCATGTTTCATGTATGGGTTAACCCCCTAACCTCTTGAAACCTTGAATGTTATCTCTGAGTTTCCTCATCCTTGACGGGGGAATGAACCTCGCATTAAATGTTGTGGTATGCTCATCCCAAGATGTGATAGAATTCTTTGGTAACACAGCCAACCATTTGCTAGCCTCCCCCGTCATATATAGTGGAAACAACCTGAGTTGTAATGATTCCTGCGACACATTCTCGAATAAAAATAGCTGCAAACATCTATAAAATTCCTCACATGCTTATGTGGGTATTCATGAGTCAATCCTCCATAGAGTCCCTTCATTTGAAGGAGATCAAGGGTTGTGCTAGCGACATCAAATATAGCATCTTTTTCGGCTGACGGTGGGTAGATTTCACCAATTCCACCCAATTGGATTGGGTTGGGCACACTATTAACATCATCAACATCATCTCGGTGACTTGCTAGGCTACCATTAATCTCTGTCTCACTCATTCTCTTTCCTACTCAGTACAACCAGTACAAACACAATACAACCTATAACAATTCAACTACAGCCGACAATTTCACAGGTTAAACTTCGATAAAAGAAATCTAAAGAACGCTACTCCCCATCAGCGATGCCATTTTGATTTAACATTTCAAGCACACCTCATCCAATTCTAGGTGTTCAAAGATCGTAAATCAGTATAAAACCCAACTAAATGAGTTGGGGTCAATCCCACATAGAGTAGCTCTATTTTGAATTCAAATATGAAGTTATAATGGGGACTATTGTAGCTGAAGGAATTAATGTTTCAAGAAACTATGAACCAAACTTTAGGCATAATCACGATTCCAAACAAACAGTTTATTTACACTAGAAAACCACTTCAACAATTAACAATAAACACTCGAATAAGGAGAATATGCTTGGGGGATTGACTAACCAACTGCGAAGTTCAACTCAACGGGCGCAAATCACTAACCAAACATGTTAATTCGTCATGGGTAGAATGGACTTTAAGTAAGTCACTTTTCTCTCGAACAATTACCTCATTTCCACTGAGTTCTTTCGAACCTCAACGTACACCACAAGAGGACCAACCCACAATCTCATCAAATCTACTCTCTCAAGCCAGATACAATGGATGAATCTTGAGTTTCACTTTCTCAAGCTCAAACCATCATGACCCATTAGCTGTGGATGCCAAGTTTTCACCTTAGTTCTACACTTCTCTCTCAAGAAAGCTTAAAACCTGAGGTATATTGCAATAAACATACAATATAGGAGCTGAAACATAGTAATAACTCAGACCCACTTTAAATTAACACAAAAAATAATCAATAACTAACACCCATTAAATCAAAAGCAACAATTGGTTACATTGTCAAACCCCCAAGATTTGGGTTTTAGCCAATCATCGGAAAAGGAAGAAGTTTAATACCTACTACATGTTCCATGGCTGGGTAATTGAAAATCGAACTTCTAAAATGCGTAATATCTTCTCTAATACAATATCCAATTGAAAATTCTTAAAAAATGCTTAAAATCAACAATAATAGTTTTTTTGCTCTCCATCTTTTTGTTCCTCACAATTTCTGAATGCCTTCTCTCACTTCTAAAATTAATTTATACAAATTTGATGTGTGACTTTTTGGGACAATCGGAGAGATAAGTCGAACTTCACCAACCATTCGACGATTCACCGATCATCCTTTTCTCTCACCTTCTTGCTTCACATTTTCCTTGTTCAAACACTCTACTTTTAGGTGATCTAACTTGAAATCATCGTTCATTTCCAGGATGCACCCTTTAGTCTTTTAGCTCGCCAATTTGAATTCGCCTTGGTCTTAATCAATACTTTTAGTGACATCGTCGTCCTTCGCCGATGCAGTCGGTGATTCACCGATAGTGAATGCAGCTGCCTAAGTTCTTCTTATTTCAGGCTCAGTGGTCTGTAAATTTAGGCGATCAAGAGTAGTTTGGCAATTCGCTGAGTTCTCTTGGCGATCGTCAGGCTTAGTTTTCTCTCTCCTTTTCAACTTGTGTTGCCCTTTCTGCCTATTAATGTCCTTTCTTTGTTCCTCGGTCCATACACACCTGACAATCAAGGATTTAACATCAATTATTGGTACAAATAAAGCATTTGCAGACACTAAATCTATGTAAATAAAGCCCTAAATGAGTCCAAATCTCGGACTCATCAATGGTGAATAAAGGTTATGAGCTTATAATATATAGTATCATTGGAGTTACTAAGGATTTCTTTCAGTTTTGGGCTGAGGTATGTGATAATTTGGAATGGTAGTTGAAATATAGTATGTGAAAGTCTGTGTGGACTTGACTCTGGGATGATTTAATAGCTTTATCTCGATGGAAAAGTACTCTCAAATTTGAAATTAATACTATCAGCCTTGGGCTGGACTTGTATATGTCGTGGAATGCTTACATAGAAAGAGAGGGAGCCATAGTTTTATAATTTTAGAGGTGACAATGGAATTACTAGGAAGACTTTGATAATAGTGACGATTTGAGAGTATGGTAAATGACTGAAATGATTTTGATGTTTTGATGGTATTAAGAGTGTTGGCTTCAATGGAGTACTGTGAGAAGTATGTGAGGTTTGATAAATCAAGTATGTATAAGATTATAATGGATATCAGACTAGTTGATTGTGGGTGGCTAAAAATCAAAGAGATGGAGTCATATGAATGGAAATGTTTGATATGTTAATTAAGGAAGGAGTATCTTATTCTATCCGACCTTGGTTCTTTACATTCTTAGGTGACCACCTACTTCGTTTTAGACATGGTTTGGAGTATGATTCACTGCATATGTTCATGTGTGTTTCTACATCTATGGGTGATTCTTAGTGGTGGATCGGGTGTACCGATCTTGTGATTGTCCTTCTAATAAGGTAACATCCTTAGGCAATGGTCGTTTCAGATATGACATATTTGGTGTTGTCATGGAGTAGTTGAAGTATTTTTCCAGCGGTTCTACATGCACAATTTTGCTTATGAGAAGTTATAAAAGAGCTACCATGAATATTTACGGTTGTCCGACAAACATAAGGTTTATCTCATCATCAGTATCATGTTTTGTCTATGTGTGATTGAATGTGGGGACCATTAGGTCTATATTTATTGTTCTTAAGGTTTGTCTAGAATCATAGCTATTGATCTAGCATTCCGATAGTGTTGTTAGAGGTTTTCAATACTTGGATGTATCACTTGTTGGGTGGTTACTAGATCATTTCCTTCTTTGGGTTAGATAAGTTTGATTGTCCCGTGATGAGTATCCGATGTCTAAAGATCATATTTTTATAACTTAAGCTAATGGAAAGATTATGATGTTAAAAGGGAGTATTGATAAGATCTATGATGGTTTTAGCATTATGAGTGTGTGGTGGTTGGTTCAGGTTCATTTCTTGTTGTAGTCAGTATTGATTCATAAAGTTATCTTGGTTATGTGAGAAAAGATTCGTCATGATGGTTGTGTTAAGTTCTAGTGGGTTTGAGTTTAGATTGGGTTTATGAGTTAGTTTGTGGCTTGATAATCATTCTTGATTTATAGTTCTTTCAAAGTTTGATTCGAAAGTTCAGTTCTTAGTAGTTCATTTTGATGAAATTTTCTTAAAGAGGATCTCAATTGGAGAGATGAACACCGACTGGTAGGTCATAACTTAAGCTTTTGGTAATGTCGGTTATATTTTTAGTGGTGGATAATGTAATGACCCGGAATGTAATTTTTGGGAATTTGAAATATTCGATAACTACGGTTATTTAGTTAGTGATATTTATTAAATAATTAATTTTTATTAGTTGGTGGTTAATGGGTCAAGTTTATTTAATACCCTTACCACTAGGCCCATGTATTAAAATAAGTTAGTGGGTTTATCAATTTTAATAAACAATTGATTTAGAAAAGAAAAGAAAAGAAAGGGGAAACGAAAATATTCCCGAATCCAAGCGACGGCCGGTGATGGAAACGATTCTTCACGTTCAGGTAATTGTTAAACTTTATTCTTCCATTTATTTATTGCTGTTGTTAATTTGTATTGATTGAATATGCATTATGCCATATAAATATATATGCGAAGAATGACCACCATTATGTGGCAGTGATGGTTAAGCAACCAACCGGCGACAATATTCTTGGAATTAAAATATTAATGTTATAATATTAAATTAGTTGAGATTTTAGGGTTAAATCATTAAGTTTGACTATTCGAAGTTGTATTGTTTGATATGTATTGTCTCACAGTAATTATGAATTAAATTTTGGTATATTAAGATAGGTAATTAGATATTGGGTGTATTATATTATATGAAAACTATTAGGGTTGAAGTGTTTGGAGAAATTATGACTTAACCTTAGACTTGAAATTCAGGAAATATGAGATTTGACCTATTAGTTGGAATCAAGATTTAGAAACTTGACTATAAATTTGAGTGAGTTTTTGGGTCTAGGCTAGACATATAGCAATATGGGTGTAGTTAGTTTTGAAAGCTTATTGTGATTATGTATATGAATAGATTACATTGATGTGGAAGCTCAACGAAAAGGGAAGGCTCATGTCCCGGAGTGAATCGTGAATTAATTAAGGCAAGTGGATTTCTAAACACTTGTTAAGTGCATATAGTCATGTATTTCCTTGTGGTATGTGTTGGGGATTAAAGGGACTTGGTGATAGGTTGACTTGTCCATGTTGAATAATTCTAACGTTGAAAAAGGGAAAATACTAGGTAATGTTATTAATTGTTGGTGTGTGTTGTGGTGAGAATGATTTTGAAAGGCTTATTGATTCATTTTTGGTGTTGTATCACAATTGTATTGTTGTGAAATGTGCAATGTTATGAAAATGGTTATCTCCTCATTATTGTGAACATGACATTTGCATTGTTTTGATACATGATTGTGAAAAGTGTTATGGGAAATGAGAAAGAATAAGAAATTAAAGAGGATGTACCATTTCGAGGGACGTGTCGCACGCCGTGACTGATACTATAAATGAAGGGACGTAACGCGCGCAGTGATAGATACTATTATTAAGGGACGTGTTGCACGCCGCAACAGATGCATGGACATATATGTCCCCCATGGGTCCCGAACTGAGAGAAACCAGGTGTGTATCGTTGGGTCAGACCTGCATACTATACTTGACATTGCATTTCATTGCATTGCACATCTTTATCATTAGTGAACTTGATCTTGTGAGTGCCCTTTTGTGGAACTTGTGATTGATGAATATTGAGCTTGTTCTTGAGGATATGTAATTATTAGAGTGTTATTATTGAGTTGTGTGTTATGTAAACTGTGAACTGTTAGGTTGGCTGGTTTTATGCATGTTGTAGTTGTGGAGGTTTGGATAGGGTGTAAGGAGTACCCGTATTCTATTCCATTAGCTTGTGTTTAGAAGTTTACTTGTTGGGTACCGTGTGGCTTGGTACTCACCCCTTGCTTCTACATTTTTTTGTAGGTTACTAGCCCGGACTTTTGTGATACTTTCTCTTCTCTTCTTGTCTGAGGCTTCTTGTGGAGGTTTGTGAGGTACGTAGCTGCTTGTCAATTAGCAGACCTTCTTATTCCCATTTATGATCTTGTTCTATTCTAGAAACAATGTCATTTGAGACTTGTATTTTTATTTTGAATCAATTGTAATACTTTATAGGCTTTTACATGTGACAACTAGGTTTTGGGGGTTTTATTAAGTTGACTTATGATATTTTAAGATTTCAATATGTCTTACTTCCGCATAGTTGGTGATAGTTGAGTTTTAGGCTGACTTGTCTCGGTGGGGTAAGACGAGTGCTATCACATCCCTTTTTGTGTCGTCTCCATTCAAATTTCTATATCTTCTTATCTTTACGCAGGAGAGTCCACATATGTCATTGTGGAATTTTATATTGGTACATTGACGCTCTTGTGTTATGTTATATTTTTCCAATCAAGTATAGAGCGGTAAATTCTATAGATTGGTGGATTAATCCTATTTATATTAGAAAATAATGATCCTACAATAAGGGATATGTGGAATGAGTACTATGAAATGATCAGTCATTATATCAATCCAGTGATGGAATTTTATGATCTTGAAGAGCAAGTTAAAGAGAATGGTGTTTTGGGATTTAAGAACATGATGCCAGAAATTAATTTAGTCTTGGACAAGAACTAGCCCCAGTATCACCCATCACACTTGTTGGAAGGTTCTATTGGTTTTCACCCAGTGTCCAGAGTCCACATTGGAGTCCGACTAAATTCGGATGGCACTAAAGATCTTGAATCTATGGAACGTTGACTCAAAATACAATGTTGAAGAAGAATCAGACAAAATAGAAAAAATACAACTTGTGGAAGTCATGTTAGAATTGGAACTATCTTGGTCATAGTACGAGCTAATAGTTAGTGTGCTCATTTCTTATATATCTAAACAAAAACTGTATTTACTGCCCTTACTAATGGTGTAGTTAACACATTATTTCGTTTTATTCCGTTTGTGCTTCTGATTGGTTACAAGTATCTTTTGATAGGGATATTCTATAAAAAAGCTTATAGATACCATTCATTCTCTTATTTTTATATACTATTTTATTTTCATAAACTCCGCGTAGTGAAGATATGCTAGTAAATTGCTGCAGCTCAATCCCCTATTTCCTTTAAGGTAACTCTGTTAATTTTGTATTATTTCTTCATTAACGACTCTATTATTCAAACATAAGCTATTCTTGGAGGCATGATTCTATAAACATATAGAGCATGCGTTAGAAGGAAACTTTTTAAAGTTTCACTCTATCACACTACTAAGAGTATGAAAGAAGTGAAGTATTTCTTAAAATGTTTCATAGACTCTCATTCATAAATGTGGTGCGCTTCGCACCCATAAACAAGACTCTAGTTAATGCGGCTTTCGGACATCCTAAGAAGATTGACTCTGATACTCTAAATACAATGTTTGTCACGACCCAAAACTACCCCCTAGGTGTGACATGGTTCCAAGAGACACAGATAACCCAAAGCTAAGCTTATGACATAGCATGACACTAAGATAGCATACATAACTAATAAAATGGAAAGTGAAATAAAATCTCAATAGCTATCATATCAAATAGAAGAATCGGACACAATAAGAACATAAGCAGAAATTTAACGTTCTATCTGAAAGCATAAAATATATAGTGAGATTCTAGGACAAGCCCCTACCAAAAGGGGAGAAATTAACTAATTTTATTAATTTAAATAAATAATTAACTTTAATTTGAAAAATAAATGTATTTGCCTTCTTTTATATTTCCTTCCCTACCAAAAGGGGAGAAATTCTAGTAGAAAAATAAATTTATTCATTCTCCTTATCCAACTTTCTTTCTTTTAGCTTTTTTGGTATTTATCAAACTATGTAATCACATATATATGTTTTACTGTTTTCTGTTCAACGTTATATTTATTGTATTTCCTTTTACTTATGTGTTAAAACAAATTAGTAATAAAACTTATTAAGTTTCCAAATAAAGTAGAAATATGATAGACTATATTTGTGTATATTTCATATTGTCATTTATTAAATAAAAAAACAGAGTAGAAATGCAACTTATTGATTTCCCCACGAGCTAGGAATACAATTTATTATTTTTCCAAAAGGACAAAGAATACAATTACTAATTTATCACATGAACTAGGAATACAATTTAAAAAGTTTACAAATGAAATAGATTATATTAATTTCCCACGTGAACTAGGAAAATAATTTGCTTATTTCCAAAATATAATGAAGTAGGAATGCAATTAATTAACTTTTCTGATTAAAATAGAAAATATGGTAGTTCATATCTCTATATATTTTTCTATCACTCCAACCTTATTATTCACTTTTATTTGTGTTTTTCTTCATGTCAGGAACGCAAAAAAATGTCAACCTTTTTTTTGTTTAGTTTGTTCTATTATTATTTTTATTGAACAATGAGTAATTCACATGATTATTCTCTTGGTGTTGTTGTCACTAATATTAGTCATCGTGATTCAATAGATAGAAATTTAAGGGCAGGTGTAGAAGAAAATCTACAAGGTCAATTTGAGGCTTACATGGAGGAAAAATCAGATGAAGATTTATTACGGTATTATAAAACAAGAATTCATCATGTTGTTGCACCTGAGATGGGGTAAATAGTTCAACGAACAATAAAAAGATTTGTGGCATCTGTCTTGACGAATATTATAATGAAGAGATCATTGGGACACTTGGGTGCGAACATGAATATCACGTGTGCTATATCAAATAGTGGTTGTTGAGGAAAAGGGATTGTCCCATATGTCGAGCTTCTGCTTCCCCTTTCACATCAACAAATTAAAGACGATACAAATGCAATAGCAGTTAAAGATTTGTTTCATTTTGAAATTTCCTTGTAATATTAAGTTTTCTTTTCCTAAGTTTGCAAGACCAAGAGTTGTTTGTTTATGTATGATTAAAAGTTTATAACTACGAAAAATTAGTTTTAGTTAAGTTCTGGATCTATATCATGCACTACACAACTTTTATTTATACAAGAACAATTTGCTTCTTATCCTAATTATTATTAAGAACAATGAATTACAATGACATATACATTGCGCTTATGTAGACAATCTAAAATAAACATATATAAGAAAAAAATATGTATGGTAATGTAGCTTATCTTGGCCACCGTCACCAGATTTGTGATGAACAAATAATTAAGCCACAAACATAATTCAAATATAAAGAATATACCTACTAAAATACTAATAGAATTTTATCAATACAACTCCTATGAAATTCAAAAGAAGTTGAAGCAAGATGTTTGTAACGCTAAATACCTTAGATATATTGTCCCTCAAAACTTGAAACCAATTGTATTATTTTTTATCTTTTATATTAGAATAAATATATGTAAAATCCCGAAAATACAAGGAAGGTTTTCATGAGAACGGACACATTTCACTAGTTAATTAAGAGGTGAGTAATTAAGTTGAAAATTAAGATTAATAATATCTAACTATTTCAATATCATAATTTGTCCATGTAATGAAATCTACCAAGAATTACATGTACAGTTCTTTATTAGTGTAGATCATCGATCCATTTTCAAATGAACAATGATAATGTAGTAAACATACTTCTATATAATTTAGTCCAAATTGAAGACTCAAACTGAAATAGAATCGAATTGACCGAACAATAAAAATTGAAATGAGCCAAACATTTAAGAATCTTTTGTCTTAATTTTCTTTTAAATCAATTTCAAGCAGCTTATAATTTATTTACCCTTTTCCATTCAAACTAAACACCGATACAAAATTTTATTTTACTATATTTTCTATTACTTCCTTTCCGAACACAATGTTTTCAAGAATAAAAGGTATGTGTGTTTTAAACCCATTTAGGTGCACAATTAATAACGACACATCAACAAATCTGACTCCAAACAAATTAGTAATAAAACATTATTGACTTCCCAAATGAAATTTGGAAAATTATCTCTATGTATTTCATATTTTCAATAAATCTGATTTCAAAATAAATTAGTAATGGAACTTATTAATTTTCCACATAAAGTAGGAATACAATTTAATTGTTTCACAAATATAATGAACTAGAAATATGATTTAATAATTTTTCAAATATAATGAACTAGGAATTAGGGGTGTGCATCGGTCAGTTCGGTTCGATTTTATGTATTATCGATTCGGTTTATTGGTTTTTGGTTTTTAAATATGTTAAACCAATAAGATATTTTTTATCGGTTTTGGTCCTTAACGGTTCGGTTTTTGGTTTAACAAATAAGAAAATACTTATAAAATAAATATGTGACTTTTCTAATAAATTTGATGCAAAAACACAACAATGTAACTTTACAAATGCTCAGAAAATAGAAACAATAATAACAAACATAAAAAGAATTCTACGTGCGTAACACAAAGAGAAATTAAGAGGAATAGGGATCTTATTTTAGATTTTAACATTTTTTATAATGTGAAATTGTGAACAAAAAATCACCGTGAAGTGTGAATTGAAGGCTAAAAGACAAATATAGTAACTACCAAGGTATTGAGATTAATGTATAATATTTATGTACCAGTAAAGTAGTAAATTACTAATCTTAATGGGTTATAGGTTTACCCAATAGCTCAATATTAAAAATCAATATCGAACCGATAACCCAATAATTTTTTTTATAAAACCCTTAAAAACCGTTAAGCCAATAACCCAATAACAATAAATCAATAACACTTTTATGTGTTCGGTATATCGATCGGTTCGGTTTTTGCACACCCCTACATAGAATACATTTATTCATTTCCCAAATATAATGAGCTAGAAGATATGGTAGGTCATCTGTACATATATAATTTTGACAATCAAACTTCATATGCGCATTCAAATGAAATTGTTGAAAGTAACTTGAATAATCGTTATTCAATGGATATGATCTTATTTCCACATGAAATGTTTCGTGATTCACTGGATAAGATCTTATTTCCTCATGAAATAATCAATTTGCAATGTCAATCATCATAAAGTTGGAACAATTTGCTGAATGAGCATGTCACGACTCAAATCGTCGTGACTGGCTCCAACACAAAATCATGTAACCAACACTTAAAAATCAAACTCATATGAAACATCTAACAATGCTAGCCAGAAATATATTAGCACAACAAATAAACTCTAAGTCTTTGAATTAAACAAAATAGTAGTGGGCAATCGGGGTACCTACTCAAACACCTAAAAAGGAGAACCCTTACTACTGAAACCAGTTGAAACATGTGAAAATAAACTTTATTAATACAAATAGCTCATTAACATCATAACTTTAAGAAAAAAACAACATGAGTAAAATCTTATTACAATAGATGGAAAACACCCATAGAGCTAGTCTAAACATGTACAAGAACTACTAAGAGAAAACATATTATACATAAAAATGAGACAAAACTCCCACCACAAGGAATAAAAAATGAAAGTTGTTAGAGATCATCATAATCTTCACCTATGAAATATCACCGACCCTGCAACAAGACTAGTCCAAGTGGCATAGTAAGAGTATTATCCGTACAAACAACACATACTAGTAAACATCACCATTCGACCCAAACCTACTACATAATATAATGTAGACATTCAAAAATAACCACGCGATAATGAACTTACACCACGCTCCTTCTCTATTCACATACTCTTACCCTTCCAAGTAAAATACCCATAATCTAGTACACTTTGAACCTAACCTCATACGCCATTCCGTTGTCAACTCCAATATTTAAACATTCGACACTCTTGCAACTATAATACTTTCCAGGCCTACCTGTTATATCATCCTAAGGCTTCCAAAGCCAATATGTTATGTCACCATAATATACAATCATAACCTAAACCTACGACCACATTGATATCCCTGTATACCAGGCCATCACTAGCCCAATCTACTAATCAATTATCCTTTAGATCTTCTTATGCCAACTACCTGGCCCCTTTTTCGAACAATACATGAAATTGGAGCCTAAAACCAACTCATCCAGACCAAGTATACCAAACATCATTTATAAAACTTAGTTCATCATGATCTGTCACGACCCAAAGTACAACCTAGACGTGAAATGGCGTATAAAACCCTGAGAGATGCTATACAAGCCACTTAACGTACATCATACAAAATAAATGAATTTAAGGAAAAAGGCCAACAAAAACTCTTGGCCTATTCGAAAAGGTTTAAATATAGCCCTCATTCGCCTATTGGGCTAAAAAAACCATCACTTCACCTTTTGGGTCCATTTTTACCCTTAACACTAACAACCATTTTTTAAAATAATAATAATAATAATAATAATAATAATAATAATTATTATTATTATTATTATTATTATTATTATTATTATTATTATTATTATATATCTTGGGGCATCTTTCTATTGGGTAAATTAAATTTGTAACACCCCACAACTAGAAAGAGAATTCATCAGAAAGATTCATTTTCGGAAAGAATGAAAAATCTAGAAAATTGGCTAAATTAAGTTAAGTATGACTTTTGGTCAACTTCAAATGATCATAAATCCTAGTTAAGGATGAGTTAGGTGTGCTACCAGATACCATAGGAAAGATCTTTGAATTATCTTTCTAATTCTGCCAAGTTTGCATAGTTTCGAGTTCATATGAGTGAGATATGCCCATTGGAAGTTTGGGTTGTTTGGATAAGGAAAGTCCAATCCGTATTTTTGAAGGGTATTTTGGTCTTTTAAATACCCAATGACTTAATTTCATTTTTTGGAAATTAGTTGGGGTCTAAACTAAAGTTGGTCAGTTTATGCTTTTGAGATTTGAGTTTGGGTTTTGAGAGAAGAGAAAAGAAGAGGAGAAAGGAGAAGAGAAGGCAAGGAATCGTCAATTCTTGAAGCTAAGGTCATGGATTTCATCAAGGGGTGATCCCTACAAGGTATGTGAGACTTTCATAGCATTGGGTTCGTTCACCCATGCACCAATCATGTTTAGTTCAGCGAAATTCGTCCTAAAAAGGGTTGAAAGTTTGATGTTCTTGATATGTATTCTTGAATTTGTTTTCGTTCTTGAATAGGGATGAATTGAGGAGTTCATGAGATTATCGCGTCGAATTTTAGAGTTGTTTTGAGTTAGGTTCCTGGGTACATTTACTGGGTATCTGAATCTAAAGAGAATTTGCAAAAAAGAGACGAATTGGGGCTAGAAAAGGAAGAAGGAGAAAGTTGGGCGAATCTGGGTACCAAGTCAGCGTCACTGACCTGTTCCTCAGGATTGAAAAAGTTGTCTTTGTGTCGCAGGGCGATAACGGACCGTTCTGCCTCAAAATTTATTTCATGACCAAATAATTAAATGCATCTCCGCGTCACGAACTTACTTCTAGACAGTGATTTCTTGATCTTTTCTCATGTTTAACTATCTAGAAACACTTCTAAACATCATGAGATCTTTCCTATCATAAATCACAATCCTTTAATCCATAATTCAATTCAAGGAAAGTTAAAAGTCAAGTCAAGAGAAGTTAAGAGAAATTCATAAAGTTTTCCAAAAGTCTATTACAAACGTTTTAACTTTGTTTTAAGACTTAAGATCTGAGTTGAGTAAAGAGTAAGAGTAAAGTTCATTTCTTCAAAGATTATAGGGGAACTAAGTATTCCCAAGAGTTAAAAATGTTTTCACATTAGAGCAAGAAAGGAAACACCGATTTCCAAAAGAGCTTTTAAGCTAAGTTTTGAGTAATTATCTCAAACAAAAGAAAGAGTTTTGTTTTTAAAACATATGAGCTGAGTATATTTTGGGAGTAGTATTGAACACCGATATGGGGACGCAAGTTCATAAAACTCAAGTCTCCATAAATCATGTAGCCATCATGGGTAGAAAGGATCACACTTTTTAGATGACTCCTTAGTTCTTTTAGGCATACACTAGTGGATCCGCCTAGTTAATGTGTTTTAGATAACGACAAAGTATAGGATAGTTCTGGCAGTGTGGGCAAGACGTTGTATTATCACTTAGGCTCATAGTGGTGGTTGTCGGTTAGAGAAATTCCCACAGTATTATATTACTTTATTATATGAGGAAACTGAGTTTCTATTGTATTTCTTTATAAATTGAGTTGTCATCTTTTGTCTTAAATGCTTTGTATAAACTGAACCTTTATTATTGTTTTTACTTTGCATTTGAGTTGAGTTATTCATATGTTGAGTAAAGCCAAGGTAAGTATTCCTTACAGTTTCCTTTCAAGCTTATGTTATGTTTAGTTTTCCCCTCGAATACTCGTACATTCAATGTAGTGATGCTATTTGGACTGCATCATTTTATGATGCAAACAGAGTTAACCAGGATCAACATTCAGTGCCTCGTTGATTCAGTTGAGCACTCACAGTCAGTTGGTGAGCCTCTTTACGTTTTAGAGGACTCCTTTTACTTTGCTTTCTAGTATTTCAGTTGTTAGGATGATCGGGTCCTTGTCCCGACATCCCTCTTTATTTTAAAGGCTTTATAGACGAGTAGTCACAATTTTTTTATCTTGTATTTAAGATGTTATCCTATAAGACTTGAGTTGCCAATTATGGCTAGTTTGAATGTTTATCTTTAAACGTTCTAAGTTTGTTTGAGATAGTTGTTTTACAAATGCATTTGAATATGGGCAAAAACGTTACTACAATATGATAATCTGATTAGGAACATTAAAGTAACTAATTCATAATAATCTACTAAAATTCTAGAAACCCTAGGTCTAGATAATCTGAAGGGAATCAAGAATCTGACTAAATTCTAGGGACCTAATGGGTGAAAAGAACCCACTAGTGAAGTCCCACATACCTGGTGACGAAATTGATGGAGTAATCCTTCAATTTTGGGGTTAAAAATAAAGAAAACTTGCTGCACTTTTGGAGGGGTGAGTCGCCTATTTCTTCCCTTTTTGATCTAGTTTGGATGATTTTAGGTGAATAAAGGTTTTGGTTATGTTCTAACTAGGTTGTTAGGCTTAATTTGAGTAAAACGATGTAGTTTAAGGGTTATACGACGTAGTTTGGGTGCCCAACATATAGGGAAAAGAACCAAAACAATGCTAACTTAATTCTGTCAAAGGTTACCACGGAGGGATCTACGGTCCATGGGTTGATCTCCCTACCGTAGGTAGGGGTCGGCGGTCAAGTCTGCCCGATATGGCTTCACTAAAACGAGCATCACTTTTTACTCAGAGATGTGATTTTAGCAAACTCGGTGGTGCGGGAAAAAGGATTCAGTTATCTATCATTAAGTGGGTCATGGGCCACGAAATTCCTTTTGTGCTAAGAGTGATGACCATTTGAAGTTGATCTATCAGCAATTTCCCTTTAACTGGCTGCTGACCCTCACCTACGGTTCGTAGGTCCAACCACGGACTGTACTGGTCAAACATGGGTAGGATCAGAGACTATTAAGACTTGGGCCTTAACGACGGAACCCCACCTACGGTCCGTGGGTGGTTCCGTTGGTACTAGCACCATTTTTTTTGAAAACTAGGATTTTCTTCATTTTGAGATCCGAGGTGTGACAATATCTCCCCCTTGGGAAAGTTCGTTCTTGAATGAAGACTAAACTAGCTGGAGACTGAGGGAAAGAGCTGAAACCATACCACTAAAAACTGGAAACTGAGTTCTGATTGAACTAAGTTCCAAGAACAAGCAAATACGCTGAAAATACAAGTACAAACTGAAGGAACATGATACTAAGACAGAAGCTACGCATGAATGACTGAAAAACTAAAGAGGAACTATTACCTAAAGTTGGAATGGAATTGGAAGGAAAGAGGTGAGGATACTTGGCCTTCATGACTGCTTCTACTTTCCAAGTAGCTCCTTCTACATACTGACTCCTCTACAAAACCTTAATGAAAGCGACTTCTTTCTTCCTCATCCTTCGAACCTGAGGATCAAGGATTTCAACTGGTACCTCTTGATAAGTGAGACTATCCTTCACAGCCACACTTTCTAAAGGTACAATAGATACTGGATCAACCACACACTTCTTCAACAACGAAATGTGAAAAACCGGGTGTACTGCTGCTAGTTTTGCTGGCAACTCTAACTCATAAGCCACTTCACCAACTTTTTTCAAGATCTTGTAAGGGCCTACATATCTAGGACTGAGCTTCCCTTTCTTGCCAAATCTCATCACTCTTTTCATTGGTGACACTTTTAGAAAAAACCCAATCATCAACTTGGAACTCTAAGTCCCTTCTCCTTACATCTGCATAGGACTTGCGGCGACTCTGGGCTGTATTAAGTCTATCTCTAATGAGTTGCACTTTCTCCATAAAATCATGAACTGAATCTAGCCCTATCAAGGGTGCTTCACCTACTTCAAACCAACAAACTGGAGATCTACATCTACGCCCATACAATGCCTCATATGGGACCATCTGAATGCTGGAATGATAACTATTATTGTAGGCGAACTCTATAAGACAGAGGTGATCATCCCAACTACCCTTGAAGTTGATCACACAAGCTCTCAACATGTCCTCTAAGGTTTGAATGGTACACTTTGCCTGACCATCCGTTTGTGGATGAAATGTTTTGCTATGATTAACTTGAGTACCAAGACGTTTCTGAAATGACTTCCAGAAATGAGAGGTAAACTGAGGACCTCTATCTAAGATGATACACAAAGGAACCCCTTGCAACCTGACTATCTCATTAATGTAAAGCTTGGCGTAGTCCTCCGCCAAGTCTGTAGTCTTAACAGCCAAAAAGCGCACAATTTTAGTTACTCTATCAACTATTACCCAAATGGAGTCATGTTGTCTGCGAGTACGAGGTAAACCTATTATGAAGTCCATGTTGATAACTTCCGAATTCCAAGAAGGAATGTTAATCTCTTGAGTCAGACCTCCTGGTTTCTGATGTTCTACTTTCACTTACTGGCAATTAGGGCACTTAGCCACAAAATCTGCTATATCCCTTTTCATATCATTCCACCAAAAGGCTTCCCCCGGGAGAAAACCTCAACTCTCTGACGAACTCCTAAGCGAGTAAGTCTGTGAACATCCTTTGCTAGTTCTTTTTTTTCTTCCTCAACATGTGCTACACTACCCATAGATAGTCTACTAAGAACATCTACTACTACATTTGCCTTAACAAAATGGTAATGCACACTCATATCATAATCCTTAAGGAATTCAAGCCATCTCCTCTGGTGAAGATTCAATCTGGGTGAACACATACTGAAGGCTCTTATGTTTTGTGAACACATCTAGAAGAATACCATAAAAGTAATATCTTCAAATCTTAATTTCAAACACCACTGCTGGAAGCTCGAGTTCATGAGTTGGATAATTTTTCTCATGTACCTTAAGTTGTCTAGAAGAATAAGCTATAACCTTACCTCGCTGCATTCACACACAACCTAGGCTAACTCTGGACGCATCACAATAGATCACATAACCATCTAGACCCTATGGTAATGTCAAAACAGGAGTTGTAGTCAACCTAGTTTTCAGTTCTGTGAAGCTCTTCTCACAATCATCTGACCACTGAAACTTGACGTTTTTCTGAGTCAACTTAGTCAATGGAGAGGTTATGGATGAAAATCCTTCCACGAACCTTTTGTAATAACCCGCTAAACCCAAGAAACTTTTGATAT
>JAJOOP010000591.1:0-27057 GCA_029582705.1 Solanum chacoense | reverse complement strand
GTCTATGAATCACTTTTGAAAATCTTTGATAGAACTCCTTGAATGAGAGGTTATTCAAGAATCAAGAGTTATCATACCTTAATTATTGAAGACCCGTGAAATTGAAGAAGAAACCAGTTGAAAACCCATCTTCTAGCTTGAGCTTCATTAAAGTCTTCAATGGAGTTTTTAAGAGAATCTACTTTTGAGAGAGAAGGGTCAATTTGAAGAATGGGGTCTAATTCTAGGTTTTGGGTTTTTAACCAACTTAAAATACCCTAAAATAGGTATAATAACCTTTTATAATAAGTCCCCAAAGTACCCAAACTACCCCTCACTTAGTTGGACCTTTTAAACAGGTCAAACTTGAGTTTTATTTTCGCAGATTTTATCGGGAAACAAGTCCGCTACACGGGGGTATAACATGGAGTTTCTGGAGATTAAAATCTGAGACAGTAGAGTCTGCGGTGTCTCCGCGACGCGGAGCCACTTTTTGGCCATTGGTGGAGCAGCTCCGCGACGTGCAGCCACTCCCTCCATGAACAACTTCAAGCTGCCTTGGCAGCTTGTTTGGCCAAAGGTTGGGGTCCTCCTCGGGAACCCTTAGGGTGGTCCCAGGGAGTCATACCCGAATGTTTTGACCCTAAAAACATTCACTTAAGACACTAGGGTCACCTCCACTGATTTTAGACTACAAACAACACATATAAACATGAACAACATACTAGAACACACAGACACGTAAAAGACTAGTTTCCAAACGTCTTGGTCGTCCCTTGACGTTTGACTTCCAAACTCTTTAAAACTGACAAAAAAGGCTATTCTTCATTATTTTAATAAGTTATTAATGCATAAAACCCATGTGAGGCTCTACTTTATCCAACTTCATTTTGAGGGTTGTTACATAGATCAACTCAAGGATCTCAATAAAAATATAGAAACTCAATAATTAGGAATAGATTTTTTAAAAGAACGATGAACTCAAGAACTCAAATCAAATTATCTCAAGAATACTCAAATCTAGGGGTAGAATCCTAGATTTCTCTTTTACTGATTTGAAAAAAGATGTAGGGCATAAGGACGAACTAGTACAACAATATGATAGCCTTACATACCTGGAAGAACAAGGTTCTTGAAGAATCTTGAAAAAGAACTTGATTAGAAGCCTTGAAACCTTAGCTTGAAGGTAAACGATCAAGAAAACCTTTCTTGAGATTCTTAAATGAGTTTCTTGAAATCTCTATGGCCAAGAATTATGATTTTCACTAGTGATTCATAATTGTATGAAAGAATTTGAGTTGAAAAGAATGGAACTCTTTGAGAAAGACTTACCTTGAAGAAGAATCTTGAAAAAAGATTGAAAGAATCTTGAATGGAGTCTTCTACTTTAATTTTTCCTTAGGGTTTTGCCCTATAGTTTGAGAGAGAAGAGAATGACGGATTAAAAGATGAAAATCTGATTATTATTTTTTTAGCCTTTTATTAGTCAAGAAATTCGTTTAGGGTTTTCTTAGAGGTAAAAAAATAAAAAGACCCTTTTTAATGTTTTCCCGTCGGCTAATTCGTAACAGCACTGTATCAGGTTACTAAATTAATCATAACATTTTACTCAGAAATTGGATAGATGTGAAATTGGTGGAATTGGAAAGTAGATTCGAATACCTTTAATTTGATAGGTTATGTCCCACATAACTCTTTATTTCTAAGAGATATGGTCGTTTGAAATTGATCCAAGTAGAATCTTACATCAAAACTTAATCGATAAGGAAACTTCAAGAAAATTTGATACGTCCAAACTTACAATCCAAATAAGAAGTGTAACCGGCTGTTGTCAATTTACAGAACTCAACTAGAGTTCAGGTCGATCCCACAGAGAATTTCTTTACAGATAAAGTTTCACTGTCGCGTTTACCAAATTGTCATTACTATTTCTTAAACAAATAACACGGAAAGTAAATTGGGTTTGGTTGAAATGTAGTTTATCACCAACACTTGCAGTCAAAACTTAGATACACAGTTAACAGACGATCTCGTTGAAAGTTGATTCAGTTAATTTAAAGAAACCAGGTTTTGTGTTCACTATGACATCAATTATAATGCTCTCCCGTAATTTGAGTGTCAAGTAAATCAATGTTTACAGAACCTTTGCGAGTTGAATTAATCTAACGCTTCTCAACCTAATCAGATAATATTCACTCTAATTCTCTCAAACTTAAAATGTTATCAATATTGGACTTCGCTTAATTTGATATGGTGTTAAAGATCTCTTCTCCCGAACTCCAACTTTAACTCCAATTCATTAACTTAGTTTAGCTTTTTCCTAACTGGTGTTTTTCTCTCGAACAAACACCAGATACAGGCCTGTCTAAAACTTACACTCAATAGACTAAAATGATAATGAAAGTTGTAAACTACATGTTGTAAACAAAGACTGCCTTTTACTCATTTTACGGAATCACACCTAGAATATCGTCATAGATCACACAAACCCAGTCGTGGAATTTAGCCACTCATGCTTTCACGTAAGCAATCATTAATTAGGGACGAAAACATATTAAGAAAGAATTACGAAAGTAATTAGCAAATCAACAACCACTTTGATAATTTGATAGTATGAATTCGAGTTTCCAACTGGTAACAATAATCCCAAAATCCAAAAATCGAAAGCTAAGAGTAATCCTTTGTCCTTCATTGTAAAACGTAAGATAATGAATAATTATCCCCAAAATGACCTAAAGTAATTCAAAATAAAATGTTTAAAAGGAGTCCTAGTTGAACTAGGACTGAAATATCGAATGGATTTATGGCCACTTCTACGGTTCGTAGAGGGCATCACGGGACGTGAAGCCCTCTATCATCTTCCCTTTAACTTTCCCAAAGGTTGGGTCTTCAATGCCTTCACTGGAAAATGCACCATGGGAGCTACCACGGTCCGTAGTGAGGACCACGGCCCGTGAAGTCGCCCGTGGTCTTCACTTGGGTTTCAACTTTCTTTCAACTCTCCCTTGGTGTCACACTGGTTTAGCTTCACGGCAGGTACCACGGTTCGTGGTGAAGACTACGGCCCGTAGAACCCTCTGTGGTCTTCACTTAGTTATCCGTTCTCTTCATCTTCTCAAGGCCCAACACTGCCTTACTTTTGTGAGCTCCACTACGGACCATAATGAAGTTCACGATCCGTGAAATTGGCCGTGAACTTCACTTGGTCAACATCATTTCTGCTTCTTTTTCTGCTTTTCTATACAACCCAAATTCTGCCTACACATTTAACAAACCCATCAAATAATCCAAAATTTTCATTTAATTCTAGTAATAGTTCATAGTTATTAAGCATCAAATATGTCACGATTTTGCGGCACATCAACATCCTCAACTTAAAACCATTACATGTCCTCAAGTAATGAGAAAAGTAAATACCATTAGCCCTCAATTTAATTCCAGATTTATGACACTATGCAACAACTATTTCAAGTACAATTTGTATTACAAACCTTTGAATCTAGCATGTAAGGATCAATACATGACATCTCATTACTCACAGTCAATCATGCTTATACCTGCGAATTATCAGGTCACACAATCTACTTTCAAATGCAACTATTGTGTCCTCACACCAAAGAAGTCCCTCGCTCATAATGGTAGGGACTGAGTACTACGCTCACACTCTCAATAAATTTCAAACACTAACAACAAACTATCAGAGGCCTGCCCTTGCTTTTTACGCTTTACCTTTCAAACACCCGGTGTAGGATCATTGTAGGACTTTGTTGGCTTGTAACATAGGCTCGGGGCTAGGGAATGGATATTTGGTTTCGTGAGTGACTAATCCCTTGATTTTCCAAAGTGTCGCTTTCACATACTCTTTTCTTAGTGATTCCCTCTTTTTCTTATTTCAGCCCGACCCAATATCAATTATTTTCTTTTTTCCCTTTTCCTTTCTGTTTGGATTGCAATCACCCTCAACTGAGGCTTTGGTCTGAGTTATGATATCGTACCTTCGGAGAACCAAGGATATAATATATGTTGGGTAAGAACAAAGACTGATTTAAGGCTTAAATTGGGTTCAAGTGATAAGCTTTTCATTTGGTTCTTTTATTTTTGACTTTTGACTGGTTTAACAAAAATGGCCTACTGATCCTTTCCTATTCGGCTATTCTCAAATTCAAGCAAGACTGCTTAGGCAAGTTCTAGTTTTTGCTCCTAGTGTTAGACTTCAATTAGAACTTACACACACACTACATAGGATTGCATTTTGTTAGTTTCTTGGTTCACCAATTAATTTGTCACATTAGCCATGTTCAACATATCAGTATCTAAGATGTCATCTAAAGATCCTAACAGTCAAAATCAGATGCAGGTTCTCAATTTTCACAGTTTAGTTGTTGCACAGCTCAACATATGAAACAACTAAAATAGTAATACACAGAAACAACCTTCATTTTTCTAACAACTATGGCAGGTTGCTGACCACCCCTCCCCAAATAAAAAGGACCTTGCCCTCAAAGTCGATACAGAACAATAAAATACACAGGCTATGAAGAGGGGTCATACCTACGACACTCTAGGCGCCGATCGTCAGATCAACATTGGCACCCTTATCAATAGGTGCACTCTCAGAACTCGGGCCATGATCAATTTGGTCCTCATTAGGCAGAGCAGGTGCTCCACTACCAGAAGCTCCAACAAAAGCTGCATCTCGTTGTAGCTGTTCAAGGGCTTTGTTTTCCCGAGCTTCCCTCTTTGATGCTCTACGAGCTCTCTTTTCTTGTTTTCTTGCCTCTCTGGCTGGGTCAGTAGGGGTCTCCTCATCAAGTTCTCCAGCTTTGTGTTTTCTCTTGCTGGATTTACTCGTGGGGGGTTCTCCCCAAAGATCATCAATTGATTGAGTGGAGGGTGCCTGATTTTACATTTACATCAACGACTCTGACATAACCGGAGTGGGCACCTGTACTAGATTTTCAGCTAGCTTAGCAATCTGAGTGCGCATCTCGACCAACTAGGCTCTGAACTCTTCAGTATCTGTTGAACTGGCAGTCTGGAATCGATCCTGAACAAAGTTCTCCAAACCATCCATTATATCCTTTAAGACCGATAGCTCCGTCCTCATCTTATCTTTGATCTCTTTTTTTCCAGCTAACACATTTGTCTCTATCAGCTGAGGCATCCAGAGCACAATCTGGTCTACCAATGTCCTTGTCTGGCACTGATCTGCAACCAATTTCTCAAGAAAAAACATAGGGATAGTGACAAAGGTACCTGGAGTTTGGAAGGCTGAAGCCGGAGGTGGTGGTGGCTCTGTGGAAGGTTGCGATGACTCTCCATGTTCTGGACCTCTATTTGCATGTGGGATGTCAAGTGGGACATGTGGAACAACAGCTAAAGTACTCACATCGGCACACTTTGCGCCAAAGAGATGGTTCGCAACATCCTTGATTTTAGAAACCTGGGTTAGTCTGAATGCCTCACCACATCTATTAACCAGGCAGTTCATAGGAATGTTCGCTCCTAGACATAATTTCCCTATCAGACAAGGAAAAGAAAGTGCAGCTCTCTCATTTAGCGCCCTGTCACTCATCTTTATTGTTATTATCCGTCCCGCATTGACCGAGTAACCAACCATAAGACAGGCTACCAACGAGGCCAGGAAAGGTGACAAAGTGTTATCATTAGTTGTCGGTCGCAATTGTGCTCGGACGACATCCCATCAAACCTTGGCTGGAAAAGACAGCAAAGCTTTGGTGATGAGTGTTGGAGTTGTGGTGACCCAAACTGCGTTTTCCCCATTTATGGCTATCTGCTTCTCAATCCAGCGTAAAACCCTTTCTCGAGAAGTCTAATCTTCCATTGTAGCATCACTGGTGACCTCATGATGTTTGCCCTCAAAAAGGCCAACTGAAACTGGTGCAGAGTATTCCGGGCCATACAACATTCTGTTAATTGAAGCCTCAGAAATATCTATTGATTTGCCCCTAACTATGATTGAGTTGAGTGGACCCAAGTAATAATCATGTCTTTCTGTCCACATTTCGTGGTCTTCGTATCTGCAGCAAAATTCATCAATATAGCTGCATAAGAGGAATAAAATTCTCTGGTCAGGTGGCTAGAGTATTCGCCAAGTGCATTGTCCATCCAGTCGAACTGATGGAGCTAAAATATCCAATAGATGTTCGAGAATGCTTTGATAGCAGCTACCACCACCCTGGTCTCAAGCATTATTGCTCTATTCTTGAAGCCTCCAGTTTTGTTCACAATACCATTGTCGAAGGATTTTTTATACCAGTTGACAGTACACATGGAGCGATAACAAGCAATCAGTTATGGTCTTAATTCACAGTTAGGTTCCTAAGCGTTCACATACTTCACCATGGTATCATCATCAGTGATTTCCTCTTCATCCTCTCTATTAACTGCTTACTCTCGCACTCTAGTTTCAACTTCTGTGGTGACCACAAGTGGAGAGGTACTTGTGTTGCCCCGAGAATCGCTTTCAGATTCAGCACTGCCCCCCGAGTCATCCGCAGATTGGCTACCAGCAGCAGCATCAGATTTACTTCCCGAGTTTTCCCCGTTATCAGAACTACTACCTCCCTCTTCAGCCTGAAGAGGAGAGTCCTAGAGAATAGCTCTTCTATCTAGTGATCTAGTAGCACGAGGTGAGTGATCTTAAGGTGTGACATTTATTTGTACCTCAGACCCACTCACTTCAGAGTCGTCATGACACTATGATTGCGAAGTGGTGACGGGGGCAGGTTTGGTAGCATTCTTTCTTTTGGGACCCATTGCACCTGAGGAACAAAACACCAATTCAGTACAATCATCAATAAAACGACACACTAGCGGGTACTCAAACTTCCTCTATGTAATATCATCGTGACACCCTGCCTCAAGAATGTCGTCACCCAATCTATCATCGAGAAGGGTCATGGAACCAACAATAAACAAAAACTGAATATAGAAAAATTTTATAATTGTACAACTAAAGTAGACTAAACGAGAACTTGTACGGGATGTGGTATATACCACGGACCGTGAAAGCACTCGTAGGGTTGGGACAGAGTCAGTGTGCAAGGTGCACTGTGGAACTTTTTACCCAAGGGATGTTCACAGACGGCTTCACGGCCCGTGGAATGCACCACGGTTCATGATACTACCCGTGAACTTTAACTGACGGCTGGGTTGATTTCAAGTGTGGTCTACGACAAGTTGCACGACCCGTGATGTCTTCCACGGTCCGTATAACTTGTTGTAGTCTCACACTTTGGGCATTATGTCAATCACCATATTCCCACCTCGAATTTTAGCACTTAACCACCATTTTTACACAAATACAAAATCTTCCTATAACTGAAGCTTTACCCTACTTCTTACTCCACTAAACTACTTAACCTAAAGTACACCATCTACCAACAAATTTGACCCTCTGTCATAGACTAACACACATGACAGCAAAAACTTCACAATTTGACTTACCCACTACAATTCAGTACAAATCACAAGTAACTCGTCACATACTTGGCTAAATCAAAGTAACTCAACTCACTGTTATACAAGATCGACCTGGTGGCAAGTGATGAAAGAACTTACTTGGAGTTCAGAAATAAATTTCGCGCAGAAGAATGAATCAGTGATTGTGACATAAGGTTCTTGACAACTTAGGATTAGGGCTTGGAATCTTTGATGAATTTAGGAATTATGGATGATGGGATCTGATTTAAACCTCTTAAGAACCGTTATGGAAGAGAAAATAGGGAGAAAAACCTGACCTTTGGCGTTTTATGAACAATGTATATGTTTTAATTTTGCCTTTCACGCGTCGGGTCGGTTTCTTGAAAGAACTGGGTTGACCTAATACTTGACTGCGGAAAACAAAGGATCGTGAAGTTGCCTATGAAGGGCATCACGGTCCGTGAACCTGTCCGGGACTTCAACTTTGAAACTTGGCATACCTGAGGTTCACGAGAGGCTAGACGGTCCATACAAATTTTAACGAACCGTGAACCCGTCCGTCAACCCTTTTTTATTCAATTTCCAGTAGCTTCTGAACTTTTGTCCTCCAATTGACGGATCGTGAAAGTGCTCGTGAAGAGCACCACGGTCCGTTGAAATGTCCGTGAAGTTCAGTCTGCACCAGGTCCTGCATTTTTCCACCTATTCTCTCATGCACACATCAGCACACAGTGACTCTATCAAAATAAAGAAAAATAAGGCGAAAGGGAAAAATACCTAATACAATTAAATCTTGGGTTGCCTCCTAAGCAGCGCATAATTTCACGTCGCGGCGCGACGCAAGTTACTTGATTACTCAGACTTCATCAAGTTTGCATTCCTCGACAATCTTCACATCATCAGGGACACCCAGTTATACCTTGATTATCTGGCCATTAGCTTTGAACCTCTCGCCTTTATCATTTTCTAGCTCAATTGCACCAGATTGAAACACTATGTGACCTTAAAAGTTCCAGACCATTTAGACCTCAGTTTTCCTGGAAACAAACGCAGTCTGGAGTTGAAGAGTAACACCAAGTCACCAAGAGTGAAGCTTCTTTTCTCAATATGTTTGTCATGGTATAGCTTCATCCTCTCTGTATACAGTTCAAACCTCTCATAGGCCCTCAGACGGAACTCATTCATCTCATTGATCTGATCCAACCTTAAGTTTGCGGTTTTGCTCCAATTTAGGTTCAGTTTTTTCAACGCCCAGAGTGCTTTATGCTCAAGCTCAACTGGCAAATGACATGTCTTTCCAAACACCAATTGAAATGGAGACATACCAATAGGTGTCTTGAAAGCTGTCTGATATGCCCATAGAGCATCATCTAGCTTCCATGCCCAATCTGTCATGTTGGCATTCACTGTCTTTGCCAAATATACTTTAATTTCCCTGTTGGAGACCTCCACTTGACCACTAGTCTGTGGGTGATAAGGTGTTGCTACTTTGTGTTGTTTTACCCCATACTTGGTCAGAAGTGCACTAAAAACCTTGTTGCAGAAGTGAGAACCACCATCATTGATAATGGCTCTCGGTGTTCCAAACCTTGAGTAGATGTTTTTTTTCAGAAAACCAGCAACACTTTTTCCATCGTTCTCAAGGTAAAGCAACAACTTCAACCCATTTGGACACATAGTCAACCGCAACCAGTATGTATTTCTGTCCATATGAACTCACAAAGGGTCCCATGAATTCAATACCCCATACATCAAATAATTCCACCTCCAGAATAGGTGTCATAGGTAACTCATGGCGCCAAGAGATGGCTCCTTGGCGCTGCCACACATCACAGATCCTTACTATGTCTACTGCATCTTGATGAATTGTGGGCTAGTAGTACCCACACTGCAGTATCTTGTGGGTTGTTCGAGCACCACCATGATGACCACCAACTGAAGATGAGTGACAGGCTTTCAAAATGTGCAACATTTCGGCTTCCAAAACACATCTCCTAATTATGTTGTGAACACACACCCTATACAGATACGGTTCATCCCAAAAGTACTTGTCTACATCATGCAGGAACCTTTTCCTTTGTTGATATGTCAGCCCCTCAGGCATCAAATCACAAACCAGAAAATTAGCATATTCAGCAAACCAAGTAATAAGGTCAAGAGTAGCAGCTAATACCTGCTCATCCGGGAATGTGTCATCTATCCCGAGTTCAGGTTCTTCCTTCTTTTCAGCTTCCAACCTAAATAGGCAATCAGTTATCTAGTTCTAACAACCTCTCATGTCCTTCATTTTGAAGTCAAACTCTTAGAGAAGCAATACCCATCAGATCAGCCTAGGCTTGGCATCTTTCTTTGCCATGAGATATCTCAAGGTAGCATGGTTTGTGTGAACTATCACCTTAGTGCCCAGCAGGTAAGCTCTGAACTTTCAAACACATACACTACAGCTAATAGTTCCTGCTCAGTGACTATGTAGTTTCGTTGTCCCCCATTTAGCGACTTACTAGCATAGTAAATCGAATGGAACATCTTGTTGCGCTTTTGTACCAACAAAACTCCTAACGCAGTCTCGCTAGCATCACATATCACCTCAAATGGTTCCGCCCAGTCTGGGCCAATAATCACTGGTGCTGAAATCAACTTTTCTTTTAGGCACTCAAAAGTGTTGAGACATGCCTCATCAAAGACAAATTTCACCTCCTTCTCCAAAATCTTGCACATATGGTGTGCAATTTTGGAGAAGTCCTTGATGAAACGCCTATAGAATCCGGCATGTCCTAGGAAGCTTCGAACACCCTTCACACAGATCGGTAGAGGTAACTTTTCAATCACCTCAATTTTGGCCTTGTCGACCTCGATTCTTTTCTGTGATACCTTGTGTCCAAGAACTATGCCCTCCTTTACCATGAAGTGGCACTTCTCCCAATTCAGCACCAAGTTGGCCTCCTCACATCTCTATAAAGCTCTGCTAAGATTTAACAAACAGTCATCGAAAGCATCACCTAGTACAAAGAAATCGTTCATAAATACCTCTAAAATGTCTTCCACCATGTCAGAAAAAAGTAACATCATACACCTTTGGAATGTTGCTGGCGCGTTACATAGTCCAAATGGCATGCATTTAAACGCAAAGGTGCTATAAGGACATGTGAAGGTGGCCTTTTCCTGATCTTCAAAAGCAATTGATAACTAGTTGTAGACAAAGTATCCATCTAAGAAACAATACCACCCATTACCTGCCAACCTATCAAGCATCTGGTCCATGAAAATCATAGGGAAATGATCCCTCAAAGTCCACTTGTTGAGCTTCCTGTAGTCCATACACACTCGTCATCCAGTGACTGGTCTTTGTGGGACTAATTCATTTTTGTCATTTGCCACCACAGTCATACCGCCCTTTTTAGGCATACAAAGCACTATACTAACCCAGTGACTATCAGAAATGGGATAAACCACCCCAACATCAAACCATTTGATTATCTCTTTCTTAACCACCTCTTGCATAGGTGGGTTTAGCCTCTGCTGGTGTTCAATGCTTGGGTTGAAATCCACCTCAAGCTGAATCTTATGGTTGCATATACCCGAAGGTATTCCAATTATATCAGCAATGGTCCACCCAATGGCCCTTTTGTACCTTCTCAACACCGTGATCACCTCCTTCACCTGCTCTTCATTTAAATCTGTAGCCAAAATCATAGGTAAAGTGTTAGTAGTCCCTAAAAATACATACATAAGGTGATTAGATAACTGTTTCAACTCTAGCATCGGTGGATCCTCAATGGATGGTTTTACTGGAGGGCTTGGCCTGTTTTTCAAGTCCAAGTCCAGTTTCTTTAGAGCAAAAGAGTGTGCTCCCATTCCATGCAAAGCAGTCACGGTCTCTACATAGTCAGACCGGAAATCATCATCAAAGTTCATCAGAACAGCTGCAAATGTTTCAACCGCCATCCTCTCTTCTATGGGTACCTTCATGTCCTCATCAGCAACCACCTCTATTGCAGATATCACATTCATATCATTGGGTTGCTTCATTAACCTGCAAATATTGAATTTTACCTCATCCTTGTTAAGTCTGAACTTCAGTTCACCTCTCTCAACATCTACCAATGATCTCCATGTTGCCAAAAATGATCTTCCCGAAATGATGGGGTCCTCAAAGTCCACCTCACAATCCAAGATCACAAAGTGAGCCAAAAAAATAAAGGTGTCCACCTTCACAAGTTCATCACATAGGACCCCCACAGGCCACTTACTGACCTATCAGCCATCATCAACCTAATTGGTGTGGGTTTTGTAACTCCCAATCCCAGTTTCTTGTAGATGGCTAGTGGAATCAAGTTGATATTGGCTCCTAGATCACACAACGATTTTGCAAAGCTGATTGACCCGATGGTGCATGGAATAGTGAATGCACCTGGGTCTTCTTTTTTTTAACCAGAGATCTGGTAGCAATGGTGCTGCAATGATGAACACCATTAGTAAAATCAAGACTTACAGCTCTTTTCTTTGTAACCAAGTCCTTCATGAACTTGGCATATCCTGGCATCTGCTCCAGATCTTCCACCAGTGGTATATTTACTGAAAGTTGCTTCAACATGGTGATGAACTTTGTAAACTTCATGTCCTTAGCTTTTTTTTTGAACCTGTGAGGGAAAGGAGAAGGTGGCCTGGGAATTTGTTGTGAAGCCATGTCTTCCTGGACCTCTTTCCTTTTTCCTCTCATAGGTAGTGCTTTAGTCTGAAAATCCTCCAAGTCATCTACCTGCACAGCTTCATCATCCACTCTGCCAGCTTTCTCCAACACCTGTTCTTTATTAGTACCTGCAGGAATAGGGTCAGAAAGAATTTTACCACTCATGGTGGCTATGGCCATGCAATGCCCATCCTTCTTTGGTTTTTGAATAGTGTCACTTGGTAGCGACCCATTCTTTCTTTGATTTAGTGAGGCAGAGAGTTGCCCCAACTGTTGCTCAATTTGCTTGACGGAGGTAGTGTAGGAGTCTACCAATTGACTCATGCTTGAAAAATTCCCTCTCATCTCTTTTACCCCTACATCAGTTGATTCAACCTTCTGGAGTACTCTAGCCATCATGTCTTCCATCTTAGACCAGCTGGAGCTACCACTTTCTCGGTCTCTATTACCTGGGGGTACATAAACACCACTGCGATCATTCCTATACCCATCTCTATTCTACCAATTTCCCTGCTCTCTATTTGCGGGCCTATCATACTGACCATCCCTCGCATAGCTTCGACCTACATTTCCAGAATTGTAACACTGATTTCCAGAGTTATAATTCTGGAAACCCCCTTGACTCCCCAAGTAGTTAGCTTCCTCATCAAGGTCAAGATCCTGATCCTCATACCTGTTTTTTTGTCCTACAACATTCACCTTTTCAGACTTGACGACAATGTGCTTTGTGAGAAAATTTATCTGAGTCCTCATATGTGCCATGTCTTAGTCTCTTTCTTCTTCTCTCTTCCTCTGCTCAGCTGAAAGCTCAAATGTATACCCCAAGCTCTCCTACCTCTGCATCTCTGGTGTACTATTCTCTGTTGTTCTTTGAGACCTCATCCAATAGTTGTATGCTCTCCGTAAATGACTTCATCATAAATGAGCCTCTACACACTGCATCAACAACAGGTTTAGTAACATAATTAAGAGACCTATAAATGGCTTGTTTTAGATGCCTTTCGATAAGATCATGGTTGGGGAATTTCTTCAGCTTTTGGTTGAACCTCTACCAAGTATCATGCATTGCCTCTCCTGGTAGCTGCTTGTGTGTACTAATCTTGTCCTTCATCTGCAGCTCTTTTGATTCTGGGAAAAATAGTTCCAGGAAAGCTTTCTTCAACTTATTCCAAGTTTGGATAGAGTCATCAAGCATCTCATTCAGCCAGTTAGTTGCCTCTCCAGTAAGAGACAATGGAAATAGCCTCAACCTCATTGTTGTTTGGTTGACCCCAGGAATCTCCCGTGACTTACAGATCACCACAAAATTCATTAGGTGTTGGTTCGCATCATCACCAGATGCACCTCTAAACATACCTTTCAGGTTCAGCAATTGGATCATGGTGATGGTGATTGTGAACTTAACACTTGGAGGTAAAGCAGGTAACAATATAGCTCCAGTGGCTCCAGCTCCGTCCAAGTCAGCATCATCTTCTTCATACATCATATGAGCTGGATGCTGAGCTCTACCCCTTGGAGCTATTGGTTGGTGCTGAGGATGGATTACTCCTTCCACCCCTCTGTTTTCATCTACTACCCTAGGTTAATTGAATCCAACATTTTGCTGGACACCTGGCCTAGGTTGCTGGATACCTGCAGTTTGATGGACATTCCTTGCAGTATCAATCTCAGCTTCTAATCCTAGTATGTGCCTCTGAGCCTCTAATTCCTGTGCATTCACCATCTTTCCAAGAGTTCTCTGAAATTCAGGGTCGTAAGGAAGCAATGGGGCTCCTTTGTTTCTAGTGTTGGGCATGCACAATCTGACTCTTCTAAAAAAAACACAAACACCAAAAAAAATGTAAAATTAAGAAATATAGATACAATCGAATAAAAGCTAGTAAAACACTTCTGAATTGAAATTCCCCGGTAGCGACGCCAAAATTTGATACGTCCAAACTTACACTCCAAATAAGAAGTGTAAACGGCATTTAACAATTTACAGAATTCAACTAGAGTTGTGGTTGATCCCACAGAGAATTTCTTTACAGATAAAGTTTTACTGTCGCGTTTACTCAACTATCGTTACTATTTCCTAAACAAATAACACGGAAAGTAAATTGGGTTTGGTTGAAATGTAGTTTATCACCAACACTTGCAGTCAAAACTTTGATACACAATTAACAGACGATCTCATTGTAAGTTGATTCAGTTAATTTAAAGAAACCAGGTTTTGTGTTCACTATGACATCAATTATAATGCTCTCCCGTAATTTGAGTGTCAGATAAATCAATGTTACAGAACCTTTGCGAGTTAAATTAATCTAACGCTTCTCAGCCTAATCAGATAATATTCACTCTAATTCTCTCGAACTTAAAATGTTATCAATATTGGACTTCGCTTAATTTGATATGGTGTTAAAGATCTCTTCTCCCGAACTCCAACTTTAACTCCAATTCATTAACATAGTTTAGCTTTTTCCTAACTAGTGTTTTTCTCTCGAACAAACACTAGATACATGCATGTCTAAAGCGTGCACTCAATAGACTAAAATGATAATGAAAGCTGTAAACTACAGGTTGTAAACAAAGACTGCCTTTTACTCATTTTACGGAATCGCAACTAGACTATCGTCATAGATCCCACACACCCAGTCGTGGAATTTAGCCACTCATGCTTTCACGTAAGCAATCAGTAATTAGGGACGAAAACATATTGAGAAAGACTTACAAAAGTAATTAGCAAATCAACAGTCACTTTGATAATCTAATAGTATGAATTTGAGTTTTCAACTGGTAACAATAATCCCAAAATCCAAAAATTAAAAGCTGAGAGTAATCATATGTCCTTCATTGTAAAATGTAAGATAATGAATGATGATCCCCCAAAACAACCTAAAGTAATTCAAAATAAAATGTTTAAAAGGAGTCCTAGTCGAACTAGGACTGAAATGTCGGATGGCTTTACGGCCACTTCTACGGTTCGTAGAGGGCTTCACGGGTCGTGAAGCCCTCCGTGATCTTCCCTTTAACTTTCCCAAAGGTTGGGTCTTCAATGCCTTCACTGGAAAACGCACCACGGGAGCTATCACAGTGCGTAGTGAGGACCACGGCCTGTGAAGTCGCTCGTTGTCTTCACTTGGGTTTCAACCTTCTTTCAACTCTCCCTTGGTGTCACACTGGTTTAGCTTCACGACAGGTACCATGGTTCATGGTGAGGACTACGGTCCGTAGAACCCTCTGTAGTCTTCATTTGGTTATTCTTTCTCTTTATCTTCTCAAGGCCCAACACTGCCTCACTTCCACGAGCTCCACTACGAACCGTAATGAAGTTCACAGTATGTGAAATTGGCCGTGAACTTCACTTGGTCAACATCATCTCTACTTCTTTTTCCGCTTTTCTATACAACCCAAATTCTGCCTACACATTTAACAAACCCATCAAATAATCCAAAAATTTCACTTAATTCCAGTATTATGTCATAGTTATTAAGCATCAAATGTGTCACGATTTCGCGGCACATCAAACACTTATCAAGAAATTAAATTGTTCAATATTTACGGATAGATTCGCAAAAGAAACTCATGATTGGCGTGTGGGTGAACGAACCCAACGTTATGTGATCTCACATACCTTGTAGGGATTAACCCTTGGCGAAATTCGCAAGCGAAACCTCAAGAACGATGATGAACTTTGGTCTTTCTCCTCTTTTCTTCTCTTTTCTCATCTATCAAAGCCCTAGCGTAATTTTGTAAAGCGTAAACTGAACCAAAGCAATTTAGACCCTAATTAATTCACTAAAAATGAATTAAACCAATTGGGTAGGGAAAAGACTAAAACTCCCCTCTTATTTTCGGGTAACTTTCCTTAAATGGTCAGCTTGACTTCAAAAGGGAATATATCTCTCATACAAGCTCAAAATTAGCAAACTCGGTCGCATTGAAAAGAGGACTCAGAGATCTTTCATTTTATATCGTATGGGTGTCCTAGCTCATCTTGTACTAAAAGTTATGGTTGTTTGAAGTTGGCCCAAAATTTAAAAGAACTAAGGAATGACTTGAATGAATTCTATTTAATTCTTTTTCGAACTCAATGTGCTATATCTAGTGACCTGACCTTAATACTTAAGAAAATTTTAAATTTCTCCGTAAAATCCTACTCACAACGAAGGATGGTTCGAGTCTTAGTTCAAAAAAAAATTAGGGTGTTACAGTGATGGTTCTCCAACTCAATACGGATGTCCTCATAAAGCTTTTTGAGAGAAGAATTTTGGATGCTCCGAGCGCCTGATCCATGGGCTAATACACACGAAAAATAGAGCAATTTATGTGATTTCTAAAAACGGGCCTGTAAATACGGAAATGAACATGATAAAATGGTGTGAGTATATGTGATGGTTCCAAACTCAATATGAATATCCTCATAAAAAAAATTTAGAAGAAAATTGTGGGTGCTCCCAGCGTCATATTAATAGGCTAATACACACGAAAAATAGAGCAATTTTTGCGATTCCTAAAAAAGGTCATGTAGATGTGAAAATGGGAGTGAAAGAAATAGTGAGAGTATATGTGATGGTTCCCCAACTCAATAAAGAGGTCCTCATAAAGTGTTTTTTGTAAAAATATGTGGGTGTTCTAGGTGCTAGATTCATGGGCTAATATACATGAAAAATAGAGTAATTTTTCGCGATTCCTAAAAAAGAGCCTCTAGATTCTGAAATGAGCGTGAAAAAAACAGTGTGAGTATACGTAATGGGTCCCTAACTCAATATGGATGTCCTCATAAAGGTTTTTAAGAAAAAAAAATTAGTGCTTAGTGCGCCAAATCCAAGGGCTAATACACACGAAAAATAGAGAAATTTGTGTGATTCCTACTAAAGGGCATGTAGATATGGAAATGGGCCGGAGAAAAATGGTGTGAGTATATGTGATGGTTCTCCAACTCAATACGGAAGTCCACATAAAGTATTTTGAGAAAAGAAATTGAGTGTTACGGGGCCAGATGGCGGGGCTAATTCACACGAAATAGAGAAATTTGTGCGATTCCTAAAAAAGGGCATATAGATGTGGAAATGGGCGTGAAATAAATGGTGTGAGTATATGTGATGGTTCCCCAACTCAATACGGAGGTCCTCATAAAGTTTTTAGAGAAAAAAAAATTTGGGTGCTCTGGGCCAGATCCATGGGCTAATACACACGAAATAGAGAAATTTGTGCAATTCCTAAAAGGGGGCCCGTAGATGCAGAAATGGGCAGAAAAAAATGGTGAGAGTATGCGTGATGGTTTCCTAACTCAATGCGGAAGTCCTCATAAAAAGTATTGAGATAAAAATATTAGGTGCTCCGAGTGCTAGTTCCATGGACTAATACACACGAAAGTAATGGAATTTGCGTGATTACTAAAAAAGGGCCTGTATATGCAGAAATGGGAGTGGAAAATATGGTGTGAGTCATATGTGATGGTTCTCAAACTCAAGGTCCTTATAAAGTTTTTTTAGAAAACTTTTTTGGGTCCTCCGGGCACCCGATCCATGGGCTAATACACACAAAAAATAGAGAAATTTACGCGATTCCTAAAAAGGCCATGTAGAAGCGAAAATAGGTGTGAATAAAATGGTGTGAGTAAACGTGATGGTTCACCAACTCTATATGGATGTCCTCATAAAGTTTTTTGAGAAAACAATTTTGGGTGCTTCAGGCGCCAGATCCATGGGCTAATACACACAAAAAATAGAGCAATTTGTGCAATTCCAAAAGAAAGGACTGTAGAAATGGAAATGTGCGTGAAAAAAATGGTGCGAGTGTATGTGATGATTCCCCAACTCAATACAGAGGTCCTCATAAAGTTTTTTGAGAAAACATTTTTAGGTGCTCAGGGTGTTAGATCAATTGGCTAATACACATAGAAAATAGTGCAATTTGTGTGATTCCTAAAAAAATGCTTGTTGATGCGGAAATGGGGTGAAAATATGGTGTGAGTATACGTGATGGTTCCCAAACTTAATACAAATTTTCGCATAAAGATTTTTGAGAAAAAAAATTGAGTGCTCTGGACACCACATCTATGGGCTAATACACAAGAAAAATAAAGCTATTTGCGTGATTTCTAAAAAAAAGGCCTCTAGATGCGGAAATGGACGTGAAAAAATGATTTGAGTATACGTGAGAGTTCCCCAACTCAATACAGAGGTCCTCATAAAGGTATTTTATAAATAAATTTTGGGTGGACCGAGCGTAGATCAATTGGCTAATACATACAAAAAATAGAGCAATTTGCGTGATTCCTAAGAATGGGCCTGTAGATACCGAAATGGCGTGAAAAAAATGATGTGAGTATACGTGATAGTTCCCCAACTCAATACAAAGGTCCTCATAAACGTTTTTTTGAAAAAGAATTACGGTGCTCTGGGTGCTAGATCCATAGGCTGATACGGACGAAAAATAGAGGAATTTGCGCGACTGTTAAAAAAAGCCTTGTAAATGTGGAAATGGGCATGAAAAAAATGGTGTGTATATACGTGATAGTTCCCCAACTCAATACGGAGGTTCTCATAAAGTATTTTGAGAAAAAAATATGGGTGCTCCAGGCGTGATCCATGGGCTAATACACATGAAAATAGAGAAATTTATGCAATTCCTAAAAAAGAGCCTTAGAAACAGAAACTAGCATGAAAAAATGGTGTGAGTAGACGTGATGGTTCCCCAACTCCATACGGAGGTCCTCATAATGTGTTTTGACAAAAATATTTTGGGTGCTCCGGAGCTCCAGATCCATGGGCTAATACACACGAAATTAGAGGAGTTTGCGCGATTCCTAAAAGATGGCCTGTAGATGCTGAAATGGGCGTGAAAAAAATGGTGTGTGTATACGTGATGGTTCCCCAACTCAATATGGACTTCCTCATAAAGTTTTTTGAGAAAAAAAATTATAGGTGCTCTAGGAGTCAGATCCATGGGCTAATACACACGAAAAATAGAGCAATTTGCACAATTCCAAAAATAGGGTCTGTAGATGCGGAAATGGGTGTGAAAACATTGTGTGAGTATACGTGATGGTTCCCAAACTAAATGCGAAGATCCTAATAAAGTTTTTTGAGAAACAAATTTTGGGTGCTCTGGGCGCTTCAACCATGGGCTAATACACGCGAAAAAAGAGAAATTTGTGTGATTTCTAAAAAATGGCCTGTAGAAGCAGAAATGGGCGTGAAACAATTGAGTGAGTATATGTTCTGGTTCCCCAACTCTATACATATTTCCTCAAATAAAATTTGATAAAAAAAATTGGGTGCTTCGGGCGCCAGATCCATGGGCTAATACACACGAAAAGTAGAGCAATTTGTGTGATTTCTAAATAGAGGCCTGTAGAAGCGGAAATGGGCGTGAAAAAATTGAGTGATTATACACAATGGTTCCCCAACTCAATACAGATGTCCTCATAAATTGGGGGGTTCTAGGCACCAGATCCATGGGCTAATACACACAAAAATAGAGGAAATTGCGGGATTTTTAAAAAGGTCATATAGATGCAAAAATGGGCGTTAAAAAAATGGTGTGAGAATACGTGATGGTTCCCCAACTCAATACGGAGGTCCTCATGAAGTTTTTAGAAAAAACATTGGGTGCTCCGAGCCCCAGATCCATGGGTTAATACACACGAAAAATAGAGTAATTTGCGCGATTCCTAAAAGAGGGCTTGTAGATGCGAAAATGGGCGTGAATAAAATAGTGTGAGTATAAGCGATGGTTCCCCAAACTCAATACGAAGGTCCTCATAAAAATTTTTTAGAAAAAAATTTAGGTAATTCGGGCGCCAGATACATGGGCTAATACACAGGAAAAATAGGGCAATTTGCGCGATTCATAAAAAAAAGCCTTGTCGATGCGGAAATGGGTGTGAAAAAATGGTGTGCGTATACATGATGTTCCCTCAACTCAATACAGAAGTCCTCATAAAGTTTTCTGATAAAAAAAATTGAATGCTCTAGGCACCAGATCTATGGGCTAATAAACGCCAAAAATATGGGGAATTTACCTGATTCCTTAAAAGAGGACTGTAGATGCGGAAAATGGGGGTGAAAAAATAGTATGAGTAGACGTGATGGTTCCCCAACTGAATACGGAGGTCCTCATAAAGTTTTTTGAGAACAAAAATCTGGTTGCTCCGAGCGACAGATCCATGGGGGTAATACACACGAAAAATAGAGCAATTTGCGCAATTTCTAAAAAATGGGTCTTGTAGATACGACAATAGGCGTGAAAGAAATGGTGTAAATATACGTGATGGTTCCCCAACTCAATACAGAGGTCCTCAGAATATTTTTTGAGAAAAAAATTTGTTGCTCCGTGAGACAGATCCATGGGCTAATACACACGAAAATAGAGGAATTTGAGCAATTCCTAAAAAAAGGCCTGTATATGCAGAAATAGGCGTGAAAGAAATGGTGTGAGTATATGTGATGGTTCCCAAACTCAATACGAATGTCCATATAAAGCTTTTTTTTCAAAAAAACTTTTTGGGTGCTCCAGGCGCTAGATCAATGGGCTAATACACACGAAAAATAGAGCAATTTGCATGATTCCTAAAAAGTGGCATGTAGATGCGGAAATGGGCATGAAAGAAATGGTCTAACTATATATGATGGTTCCCAACTCAATACGGAAGTCTTCATTAAGTTTTTTGAGAAAAAAATTGGGCACTCTGGGCGGTAGATTCATGGGCTAATACACACAAAAAATAGAGCAATTTGCGTGGTTCCTAAAAAAAGGCATGTAGATGCAGAAATGGGCATGAAAAAATGGTGTGAGTATATGTGATGGTTCCCCAACTCAATATAGAGGTCCTTATAAAGTTTTTTGAGAAAAAATTTGGTTGCTCTGGGCGTCAAAACCATGGGCTAATACACACAAAAAATAGAGCAATTTGATCGATTCCTAAAGAAGGGTCTGTAGATGCGAATGGGCGTGAAAAAAATGGTGTGAATATACATGATGGTTCAAAACTCAATAGAGATATCCTCATACAGTTTTTTGAGAAAAATACTTTGGGTTCTCCGGGCACTAAATCCATGGGCTTGTAGATGCGGAAATGGCGTGAGAAAAAAGGTCTGAGTATATATGATGGTTCCCCAACTCCATACGGAGGTTGTCATAAAGTTTTTTGAGAAAAAAAAATTGGGTGCTCCGGGCGCCAGTTTCATAGACTAATACACACGAAAAATAGAACAATTTACGTGAGTCCTAAAAAGTGACTTGTAGATGCAAAAATAGGCATGAAAAAATTAAAGTATGAGTATACGTGATTGTTCAACAACTCAATATGGAGGTCCTCATAAAGTTTTTGAAAAAAAAAATTGGGTGCTTAGGGCGCCAGATCAGTAGGCTAATACACACGAAAATAGAGGAATTTGCGTGATCGCTAAAAAAAGGCATGTAGATGCGTAAATGGGCTTGAAAAAAAATTGTATGAGTATATGTGATGGTTCCCAAACTCAATACGGAGGTCCTCATAATGTTTTCTGAGAAAAAAAAATTAGGTGCTCAGGGCGCCAAATCCATGGGCTATAACACACGAAAAATATAGGAATTTGCGCGATTTCTAAATAAGGGCCTGTAGATGCGGAAATGGGCGTGAAAAAAATGGTGTGAATATACGTGATGGTTCCCCAACTCAATACGGATGTCCTCAAAATGTTTTTTGAGAAAAAAAAATTAGGTTCTCCGGGAGCCTGATCCATGGGCTAATACACATGAAAAATAGAGCAATTTGTGTGATTCCTAAAAAAGAGCTTGTAGATGCGGAAATGGATGTGAAAAAAATGGTGAGAGTATACTTAATGGTTCCAAACTCAATACGTATGTCCTCGTAAAGTTTTTTGAAAAAAAAAATTGGTGCTCTGGGCACCAGATCCATGGGCTAATACACACGAAAAATAGAGCAATTTGCACGATTCCTAAAAAGGGGCATGTAGATGCTGAAATTGTTGTGTAAAAAATGCTATGAGTATATGTGATTATTCCACAACTCAATACGAAATGGGCGTGAAAAAAATGGTGTGAGTATACGTGATAGTTCCCCAACTCAATACGGAGTCCACACAAAGTTTTTTGAGAAAAAAAATTGGGATCTCTGGGCTCCAGATCCATGGGCTAATACACACGAAAAATAGAGCAATTTGCGCAATTCGTAAAAAAGGGGCTTGTAGAAGCGGAAATGGGCGTGAATAAATTGGTGTGAGTATACATCATGGTTCTCCAACTCAATACGGAGGACCTCATAAAGTTTTTTTGAAAAAAAAAAATAGGTGCTCCGAACGCCAGATCCATGGGTTTATACACATGAAAATAAAGCAATTTGCGTGATTACTCAAAAAAGGCTTGTAGATGCAAAAATGGGTGTGAGTAAAATGATGTGAGTATATGTGATGGTTCAAAACTCAATACGGAGGTCCTCATAAAAAAAAATTTAAAAATGAAACCAAAATAAATAAGTATAGTTGAATCACTAGGAGCTAGAATTTGATAAAGATCTGCTAACAAAAACTTATCTGATTGATGGCAAAATTAAATACTTGAAAAATGAATCAAAACAGTGAATTATAAATGACAACAAATAAAATAGTTACAATAACCCGCTTACAGTGTCTAAGTATTTTTTTTCTCTTATGGGGCGATGGTGAAGAGATATGAAACTAGGCACATAAGGGATTAAAATTGAAGCAGTTCTAGTGGAGGTTTGAAATTCATCCAATATCCTTCCAGTTGCAACATCGAAAAAACCCATTTTATCATATATATGTATCAACCATCAAAATCTCGTTGGTAAAGCTCATGTGATGGTTACCAAATTCGCCATAAGTCATAAATTGTGACATTAAACTCTAGTTTCCATGAATTTAAGCTTTCTAGATCATTAATATTATGAGCAATATATCCCTTGAACAAGATACATCTGGAATTGTGACACAGTTCATTTGTTATCAAACAAATCTTTCCTCTTTTTTCCTCTATACTTACATGGTGTGCTTCACTTTGTATTGGTACCTCAATCAGATAAGATTCTTCCTTAACAATCAACATGCTGGTGACCTAGCACCTGGATCAAGTGAATCATCATTCCATTTTAAAGGCCTCCATGATTGGTCATTTCCGTTAATAGTTGAAATTGAACCTTCAACCCTTACGTTGAGAGAATGATGAGGATTTCTTATTATTGTGTTCAAAGTGTGAGTAGGCAAAGCTTCCATTGTAGATAATGGAATACCATTTCTTAGATACCAACTTTAAATTTTGTAGCTAATCTTGACAAGGTACTCTTCCTAATATCTCAATTACCATTTCATTGGGTATATAACAATTGATGATTCTTGTTTTCTCTTGGAGATTTTCATTCTTTCTTTGCACGTCCTATCAATCCAGAATTAGATTAAATATATTTAAGGAAGTTATACATACATTAAAATATGCAATCAATATAATCTAGCTCATTAAATTTGAGATGTAGAAATGCAAACATTTAAAATTAGGTTGTAAAAATCATCCAACGTACCTTGCCAACCAAAGTGATGTGAACTCTTTGTAAGAATTTCAACAAAAAAAATATTTATATTTGCAAGTAAATAATATTTGTAGTGATGTAGACCATAAATATAAATAGAACTATATGTTAAGTTTTTGTAACAAAACACACAAGATTTTAGGTAAAGAAAGAAGATATCAATCTCATCAACGCAAATGACTAGGACTTTAATTTCCGGACTTTTTCCTAATTAATTAAACAAACAAAAGAAAACAAAGGATATAAGATATTATAATTTTTGACATGGCGCTATCATAGCTAATGTGACGTCAAGTGTAAAGTACAACAAATTGTGAGAGTACATGGTATTAAAATCACTTTTAAATAATAAAGGTGGGTAATAGATTTGCTTTTATCGAAGGTGCACTTTCAATTGAGCTTGGTGCTTTTGTTTTAAACAGTCCCGAAAATGCTCTACATGAATCCTTTTGCTTCGTACTTATATTTTCTTTAATTTTGTGTTCGATACTGTATTATCCCTCAACTAGTTTAAATAGAGTTTGCATTGCATAAGACTATTAACGGGGAAACACTCCTAGTTAGGATTTTGAATTTTTTTTTTTTCATTCTGACGACTCGAACCTCAAACATCTAGTTAAACATGAAAAAGATATTCAAATTAAGTAAGAGTAGTTCACGATATGTTAAGTCTATTTAGTGCTTCATTTATTTTGATTTTTTTAGGCCATGTACATATATTAATTGATCCTAGTCATTTCAGTTACTTTTCTCATTTCGAATCTTATTTTATGAGTATGATTTTCCCTTTTTGTGAATACATTAGGCCTAAACAAAAAAATTAAAAAATCAAACCAAAATAAATAAGTGTAGTTGAATCACCAGGAGCTAGAAGTTGATGAAGATCTAGTAACAAAAACTTATTTGAATGATGGCAAAATTAATTAGTTGAAAAGTGATTACAAATGAATTGGTTCGTGACTTAAAACAGTCGATTATAAAATTATTCGATTATGAATGGCAAGGATTTCTTAAAAGGTCCTTGTAAATTTGTTTATTTGTTTTTGATGGTTTGAGTTTAATTTAATCATTGAGAATTGCATGTTTGGATTGGTATTAAAAGGTTTGATATCGAATTTGGAGTTGAATTGAACTACCTTGAAATAATCATCAATTTTGATATAGTATTCTAACAAATGTCAAGGTCAAATTGTGAGATTGTTAGGATATATATTACTAACAATGTGTCTATATATGTAATATTTATTATTAAACAATTGTTCATTCAATTTTAGTAAAATATTTAATAGATCATATATTCGTTTATATGTCTGTTTACTTATATAGTAGATGATTTAATTTATAAAGTTTTAGTAGGCGTTTGGACATGTGATTTCATCTTGTGATTTAAAATCATCTAGCACCTCGAATCATTCTATTTGGCATTAAAGTTTCATTTTTATTTTAGCAATATAATTGGAAGATCTATCTACTTGACTTAGTTTGTCACCTAGACCATCCTACTTACGACTTTGTTAATCGAACATTTGAAATTATTAAAATACACTATTTTAAATCCCTCTAATCATGTGTGTCATCTCTCAATCGCACTAACGTGGATAAAACATCATTATCTACGTCAAATATAAATTGTCGCATTAGATATAAAATACCACATCATTTTTATCATTATAAATACTATTTTTTAAAAAGAAAATCGCAAACACTTGTTTTCTTCAATTAACGGGAATAATTATAAGTTTTTTCAAGAATTTCATTTTTTTTCAAAGCTTTTCATCTATATTAAAATGTCCTTTAATTTTATGACCTTATATATGTCACGTGAAAAGTTAAAATTAAATTGTTTTTTAAAAAAATAATAGGTAATTAAAAATAAAATAATTAATTAAAAAAAATTGATCAAGAGTATATAGTCAACCAAAGAAATCCTTCGATCAATGAAGTTGTTTCCCTTTTGAAAGAGAATCAATCCACGCAAAAATTTAAAATGTCAATATTTTGGCATTTAATAAGATTTAGCCACACTTTTAATATTAATTAAAAATGTTAATATTTTAGTTTGTTATTTATCTGATTTATGTATTTTGTTTATTTGTTTGATTTGCAAGAACACAATTATTTATTAACAAAAAGGAGAAAATCTAGGGAGAAAATATTTTTAAAAGGAACATATCACTTAAAATTCTCATCAGTTACAATTTCAAAAATTGACGATAAGGCAACCACCCCCCTTGTTCATAAAATTTCAAAAATTGATTTTTAGCATTACATTGATAATACTCAATCTCTGATGAAGTGAATTCAATTCAATTGTAGTTTTTTCTGACTGTGAAGAAAAATTTGAGACAAACGATTAAAATTTCGTTGACAAACAACTTTGGAGGAAAATTTCGCAACTGGAACTTCGATATAATTGGTGTTCTCCTAAACTAAAACTTTCTTTTTTATTATGTTTTCATCATAATTGTCTACCAACAATTTTTGTATTTTATGTGCTTCCTTTACCATTATTTAAATTGGTATTTTACTTTCATAGTGAAAACTAAAAATTGTATCATAGTGATCAAAATTGTATTACATGGCTGCCAATTATATATTTATTTTATTTGTATTACAAAAATAAGAATTTGTATTACAAAAATATTACTGATTGTATCCCAATATAATCTAATCATTACATATAAATATAATTTATGAAAGGATACAAGATTCACGAAAAAAATAGCATACATAGTAAAAATAGTACAAATTGTTGAGGAAGGAAACAATATTCTTTAAAAAAATACAAATTATTTGTGAAAGAAATAGAATACATTTATGCTTAAGAAATACAAATGCATTTGGCATACCTATTGGAATGACTACAAACTAAAAAAGAAATATAATGTTCTTAATAAAAATACAAACACGGAGTAAAAGAAAAACAATTGACAAATAAAAATTAATATGAATACAATTTTTGCAACATTTTTCTCTAACTCTCTCTCTCTTTCTTCTTCTTCTTCTTCTTCTTCTTCTTCTTCATGATATTTTTTTCTGACTTTTTGTTCACCAAACCCAAATTCAAATCCATTTCGATTCAAATAAGAAATTTAAAAAAAAATCCAAAAGTGGAATTCTATATAATATAAAGTTTGTTCCCTATTCCAAAATTACAAAGTGGGAGCAAAAAAAAACCAACAAAAACCAGATAGAAAAAAAGCAAGAAAAAGGGCCAAGAAAAGGAAAGTCTAGGAGCTCCGACGAAGCTGCTCTCTTTGAGGCGGCGGCGGCTGAACTGGAGTCATCCCCTTCGACCAACATCACCAAATTATGTTTCTTAAGGAGAGGGAAAAAAGGAAAAAGAATGTGAGAGAAAAAGGATAGAATGTGGGTAAAAAAATTAGAGAGAAAAAAAGTGGGTAATAGA
>JAJOOP010000590.1:0-35868 GCA_029582705.1 Solanum chacoense | reverse complement strand
GACCTTAGCTAGACTTAGTTAGGTTAGATAGGTGCCCTAACGCGCCTTAATTCGTTAGGTGGCGACTCTTCATCACCCAAAGCCCAAAAGAGTTGTTAGGTCGTGCACCAAAACCCGTTTTGAGAAAAACGGGGCGCGACACTCATCCATCGAATCAAACCTCTTTATCATATTTGGCATCATATCCTCAATTCGTGACATATTACCCCCAGCTTCCCTATTGCCAGATTCCCGATTTGGTGGAGATACATAAGGCCCAACTCAATCGTTCCTGTTGACATAGTTATTGTAGTTGTTGTCACGATGGTAGTTCTCATCTCGGACATATTGACCCTCTCGATTGTAGTTATGATAGATCTGACTTTGGTGCCAATTATTCAAATTGGAACCTTGGGCGTTGGCTCAGAAACCCTCCGTCTGATTATTCACCAAGTAAGCATCCTCCTAATAGTAACATTCCTCAACCGGTGGTGGTGGATATCTAGTCAAATAATTCATAGCATTTACCTTTTCGGTACTTCCGCTCACATGATTCAACACCAACCCCAATTTGGTCCTCATCTGAGCCATCTTCTCACAAATATCATCGACATATTGACTTTCTATAGATTGAACTACAAAAGTGCTTCTCCCGGTTTATTACTTTCTAGTGCTCCATGCTTTGTTGTCTCAGGAGATTTTCTCCAATTTCTGAGAGATTTGATCAAAAGTGCAGTCACCATATGAACCCCCAGCGAAAGTATCAAGATCAACCTTGTTATTTTCATCCTAACTTCTATAGAAGTACTCTTTCATCGACTCATCATCAATGTGGTGATTTGGAACACTTCTTATGAATGAAGTGAACCTATCCTACAAACTACTCATAGACTCTACAGGTACTGCCACAAAGTTGTTGAGCTTATCTTTGTGGTTCAGCTTTTTTGACAACAGAAAGTACTTTACCATGAACACCTTGTGCAATTGATTCCATGTATGAATGTAGTAATATGGGAGCTCAGAAAACCATACCACATCATCAACGATCAAAGATTGAGGGAAGACTCTCAACCCTATGACCTCCGTGTCTAATTCCGGTCAACCCACGTAACTCTTGCAAACACTCCTCAACTTGGCCATGTGCTTATGCGAATCCTCCGATGCCATACCAGAAAACAAACTGATAAAGATAACGTTATCGAAGATGCTTCATCTAATACTAAGCATCAATGATCGTTCACTAGTCATATAACCCAACTAGTGAGTTGGGGTTGAGTCCCAAGGCACCAGTTTGTATTCAAGAATCAGTAGGAAAGCATAAATATGCTCAAATCAATAATAGCTAAAAACATTTACGAAGAAAAACATGACAAATTGAAGTGTTGACACAAAGTGTCAAATATCAATGGGGGGTTTGTAGTCAACTAGCAACTAAAAGAGCAAATAATATGGAAATAAGAGTATGGAGATGGGATTATTGGGATGTGATAGGATTATGGGCTAAGGTAAGCAACCGGGTAGCTGCATTTAATAGTAAACCGCTGCAAATTAGTGAATAAGCTTGACTTTATTGGGGGTAAACGTTTTCTCAAACAATTTACCCCAAATCAAATTGGTTTCTGTAGAGCACCAATAAGCCGCAATGAAGCACTGCCTTCCCTTTAGTCCTTTCACTCTCTCGAGCTGAATATATGAAAAAGGGTTTAGGGTTCACTCTCTCGAGCTGAACCCATGAAAACCCAATACCTACGGTCCATCGATTCAGCAATTTTGGATTCAAAATCCCTCTCTTGAGCATGACAAAAACACGAAATTTGGATTGTATTTACAACTACAACCCACTAATTTCAACCACAACTACTGAATGAAATCACATTTAAACAGAAAATAAACTACTAATTAGCTATACCCACCGGTTAGTTCAACCCATATTCACATAATCACACCCCAAGAATTGGAGTTGTAGTTAGACATAGTAAAAAGATAGAAATAGATACTGAAATGTGTTTCCATCAACTGGGTACGATTAATATAGTCTTTACAAATGTTTAAGATGAAGAATCTTCAATACCCACTTCCAATTTCTTAGAAATGGAAATCTTCAAATCTTCAAAGCTAAGGAAAAATGTCTCCAAACAAGTTGTTTGTTCTAAACCTGAATAATACTCTCATATTCTAAAAATTGCATAAAGCTCAGTTACTAAGCTAAAAATTTAAACATGTATTTATAGTTATCAAAAATTATACTGTGAAGGACAATCGGTACATTAACTCGGGATCGTTGATCCACTCAGCGATCTACCCTTTGGTCATTTGTGCCGTTTTGCTTTTGCCTTCAGCATCCTTGAGGTCCTGTAACATAGGACGATAAGGCACTGCATCGCGGAACTGTTCGGTGACTCGCCAACTGCTCTTTTCTATCGCCGACTTCATTTTCTTCTTTAGGGATTGTCACACTGGAACATTAGGCGAGACCAAGGCCATTCGATAACTTGCCTAATGGGTTAGGCGATCCTCAGGCCTTATTTTCTTCATTCTTTCAGCTGCCCTATTCCCCTTTGCGAAATAGTGTCCATGATTTGTCCCTAAGTCTAAATACCTGAAATTCAAGGATTTACATCTCTTATTGAGACAGAATATGCATTCGAGGACACTAAATCTATTAAGATAAAGCCTTAAATAAGTCCAAATTGTGGACTCATCAACACCCCTAACCTAAACTGTTGCTTGTCTTCTTGTAAAACCCAAGTTCAACAATTTAAAAAAGATGTCTCAAACAGTGCTACACAAGGCTCAATCATGATTGCACACAACAAGACTTAACTTACTCATACAAGGATTAATTGTGCAATTAAAGACTGAAATTGTAACTAACCATTCTCAAAGAATCTCAAGCTCACATTACTTGCTGCAAATGCAAGTTCAAGCTCTACAAAGGTGATCAAATTCCGTCACAGAAAGAATGATTCCATATTCACACATAATGGTTAAACAATTTAATGTTCGAGAATCAAATTCAACGCTCACACTTACAAAGTTGAACACAATGTATGATTTAACCCATAAGTTTGCTCGTATTTTCCAACTAACATATGTTCCAGCTCACTCAAGATCAAAAAGGTCTTTACAACGCTTGTAACGGGGCTAAGTGCAAAGGCATGGTCATTTAGCCTCAATGGATATAGTCCTCACGAGATGTGGTGTGAACAACACTTCCTTTCCTTCTCTTCATTATTCTTCATTCATGCTCACAAGTCATCTCATTATTCACTTTCCATAGATTGTTGGAAATCCCATTTCCTTTGTATATTCACAACTTTATTCCACAACTTTTTCTTTCTTTTTCATTTTCGTTCTTTTTTTAATGGAGGGGTTCAATTTTTCTCAAAACCTACGTAAAAGAGGACTTTCTTGCACTTCTTGATTTACCATCTCTTTTAAGCACACCCCCAACTTAGGCTGCCTAAGTTGGCTACTCAAACAAACCACAAATCATGAGGATTATGGGCAATGGATCAAAAACAATGTCATCAAGTTTCTTCCAAGAAAGGGTTAAGGATCAAAGGGTGCTCAAGCAAGGTTCACACACTCACAAGGTAGGTGAAAAAAGAGGCAGAATGTCAAATTGGTTCACACTCTTTAAAGTCATGTCAAGAGATTGCCTCACCTAATCAACTGGACCAACGAGGCAAATTCTAGGTGTCATCATACATGGTTCACGATAAGCTCATCACACAAGGTATTGACACCATAGTTAAACAAGATTCCACACTTTCACTAGTGTGCAATGTTCATCACAAGAGACTTAATTCGATACTTGGCTACTACTCACAACGAGATGCAAAGAGTTCACATATTGACTATGCAACTACATGGCCTCATCGTAGCCGCGCACATTCATGTTTGCTCGATTATGAGCACTATTTAAGTCATCGGTATTGATCAAAACTGATACTCAAATTTGCACAAGAACAACCACATTCAAGGCAAACAAGAGGTAGCAAAATTTTCAAAAGGGTCAAAATTCATTTGCAATTAAAAATAAAGACCCATATGCTCAATCATCCACAAAAATAGTATAAAATAGAAATATAGGTCAAAACTCAAATATATAAACAAAACCAATCACATCACAAAAGTGGGCCTCACCCCACCACAAATAAAACATTTGTCCTCAAATGCAAACAAAAATATCCAAAAGTGAGAAAGTAAGAAAGATAGGAAGGTAAGGAAGGGTCTTCTCTAAGCATTTGCTCCATTTTTCTGGGCATCAGTGCCCAGTGCATCAATCTGGTCTCGAATCTCAGTACCTTGAGTCACCTCAGCAGGAATGCTAGTACCAGACCCACCAATAGCTACCACAGGTGTATCCGCCACAAAGTTCTGAACAACTGCATAGAATATCCGGGCCCATGCAGGAATAGGGGGGGACTCGGGGAGCAGTCTCCCTATCAGAAATAGGCCTCTTACCTTTGCTTTTGTCTCTAGGTGGAGGTTATTGTCTTCCCTTATTGGGAGGATTTGATCTCCTTTCATTTATTTTGAAATTCCATGCTCTTGTCTTTCGGGGTGGCATGTTTCTCTCGGCAACTTTCGGTCTAGCCATGTCTACAAAGCATCGAGAAAAAGTTAGAAAATACTCAAACAAAAGCACAAAAAATCAGTTGCAGATTGACTCGCTGAATAACTTCGATGAATTAGATCGAGCTCGCCGAAGGGATTAGCTCAAAGTCTCCTAAAAACTTGGCAAGTCAGTGATAGGAATGCCTTTCGGTGAATCGCTAGCATCTTTGGTGAGCCAGAATTAGCCTGTCGAAAGTTACAGTGCAAAAATAGTTTATGGGTGTAGACAAATGGTGAGATGGGGACCTTCGATGTCCCGCTGAGTTGGTTGGCGACCTTGACTCCACTCGCCAAACACCCAATGTGCCCACTTTCAATCCATCTTCTCAAATTAGACCCCGTAACGCCCGAAAACAAAATCAACGCATACACTAGTAAAATTAAAACTAGACCCATAGCACCCATAATCCCGAGATACTAAGACTTCTTCCGATTTTGCCAAATTTAGTCAATTGACGACTTTTGCCCTTAGGAACGATGTCACCCACTCTATCACTATGTAAATTACGTCATTGGGCACAAATACAGGTTACTCAGACTTCTCTCAACTAAATAAAACAACATGCCAACACAACCCTACAAAATTTAAATCAATTTAACGCACAAAATATGGGATTTCAACAATCAAAACATTATGGGCAAGATTATCAATTCAAAAATAGGCATTCAAACATTCTAATCATGTCGGAAAGGCACAACACACTTCAAAAAGATAATAATGTTGCAAATGAGTATAAATTTGATTAAATAAACTCGGGGTTTGGAAAACCAACTTATTATGCCATTAAAACAACATTGAAATTCTAGGCGGCAAAGTAATTCAAATCCAAGCACTAATCAACAACTCAAATACAGTAATAAAGCAAGAAATATAGAAAATACCACTCGAGTGTAAGCTTAGAAGATGAAAAGTGAGTGAAAGTGAAATAGTTAGGAAAAATTAAACCTTTAGCCTTTTAAAAACCGTTCAGTTCATGCCTATTCAGTGACACACCTAGTGATCAATAACCTCGTCGAGTTTTATAGGACCTCCAGTTAAACAGGGGGTCCCCACGGCAGAGTACATCGCGATCGCCGACAAGGTCGGCGATTTACACAGTTGTTCCTAGGCTCGCCGAGTTTTACAGACTCCAAATTAAACTTTGCTTGAGTCCAACAGCAGTCTAGGGTAACCGACCTCCTCGGCTATTCACCGACTAGACCTTTAGCTCGCCAATTTGTATTTTTCCAAAACTTTCCACACTTTAACCTGCACAATGACCACACCATTATTTTAAAACAAAAATAAAGAAATAAAGGGTCTTGGGTTGCCTCCCAAGAAGCGCCTTAATTAACGTCACGACATGATGCAAGTCAACACTTAACCCTCATTTTGGGGGTTGGCCATGGTGTCACTAGGCAACCCTTATTTATGTTGTAAGTAGAAACACGACAACACTTGGTTTATCTGGGCATCGTGTAGCTGAATAATCATGGAATAAGACGTTGTCATATGATTCAACATTTCAATATTTTCTTTTATCTCATTTAACACCCTATCTTGTTCTTCGATCTTGTGAAGAATGAGTGAGAGAACCTCCTAATTGTGTCCATCCTCTAATTTCTTCACCTTTGGATGCTCGTGAGGGGGAAAGTGCCTGTCCTTTTTCGTGGACCGTGCTTCCAATTCCATGACTTTCTTGGATAAGACATCCAGTTGAGTTTACAATGCGGCCCATTCTTGATTTTTTTTATGTTTCCTTGTTGGTCTTAATCATGCCATGAAGGACGTGCGCTAGTCCTTCGTAAGGTTGTTGCATCAAACCACCCGCAAAGAGTTGGTCAGTAGTATTTCTATTTTTGGGACCAAGACCCCTATAGAAGCATTCTAGTAGCAATTTATCAAGCATTCCATGAGTTGGGCACGATAGTCTCAGCCACATCTCATTGATAGTCTCACCCCCTACTTGCTTGAACGTTAGGAGGTTGTCCCTAAGAATCAACAATTTCAAAAGAGGGTGGTCCATTTCGCACCCATAGTTACCATTCATACTTATCTTTCCTATTTCAATACACAAACAAGCAAATCAAAACTAAAAATTAAGCAAGTATTACCATAACTAACAAGAACATATATTCAACTTAACAAAAAAATGTCAAATAACACCACTCCCCGGCAACGATGCCATTTTGATAAAGATAACGCTATTAAAGATGCTTCATCCAATACTAAGCATCAACAATCATTCAATAATAATATAACCCAACTAGTGAGTTGGAGTCGAGTCCCAAGGGAGCAATTCGTACTCAAGAATCAGTAGGAAAGAATAAATATACTCAAATCAATCGTAGCTAAAAATAATAACGAAGAAAAACATGACAAATTTAAGTGTTGACACAAGTGTCAAATATCAAAGGGGGTGCTTATAGTCAACTAGCAACTAAAAACAACAAATAATATGGAAATGTGAGTATGGAGACAGGATTCTTGGCATGTGATACGATGTTAGGCTAAAGTAAACAATCGGGTAATTGCAAGTAATAGTAAACCGCTGAAAATTAATGATTAAGCTAGTCTTTAGTGGGGGGAAACATTCTCTCGAACAATTTACCCCGTATCAAATTGGTTTCTCTCGAACACCAATAAGCCGCAATGAAGCACAACCTTCTCTTTAGTCCATTCACTCTTTCTAGTTGAATGTGTGGAACAGGGTTTAGGGTTCACTCTCTCGAGCTGAACCTATGACAACCCAATACCCACGGACCATCAATTTAGTATTTTTTGTTTTAAAACCTCTCTCTTGAGTAATCCAAAAAGACGAATTTAGGATTGTATTTGCAACTACAACCCATTAATTTCAACCACAACTATTGAACGAACTCACTTTTAAACAACAAATAAACTATCAATTAGGAATACCCAGCAGTTGATTCAACCCATAATCACATAATCACACCCCAAAAATTGGGGTTTTAGCTAGATATAGTAAAAAGATAGAAATCGATACGGAAATGTGTTTCCATCAACTGTGTACGATGAAGAATCTTCAATACTGACTTCCAATTTCTTAGAAATGGAAATCTTCAAAGCTAACGAACAATGTCTCCAAAAAAGTTCTAAGTTCTAAAACTGAATAATACTTTGATATTCTAAATGTTGCATAAAGATTAGATACTAAGCTAAAAATTTAAACAAGTATCTATAGTTGTCAAAAATTATGTTGTGAAAGACCATTCGGTGCAACAAGTCGGGATCGCCGATCCACTTGGCGATCCGCCCTTTGGTCATTTGTATCACCATTTTGCTTTTGCCTTCAGCATCCTTGAGGTCCTATAAATTCGGAGGATAAAGTACTACATCGTGGAACTATTTGGTGACTCGCCGACTGCTTCTTATTATCACCAACTTGATTTTCTCCTTCAGGGCTTGGCACACTGGAACATTAGGTGTGACCAAGGCCATTCGGCGACTCGTAGTGGGTTAGGTGATCCTCAGGCCTTCTTTTCTTCATTCTTTTAGCTACCTTGTTCCTTTTTGCTAAATAGTGTCCATGCTTTGTCCCTAAGTTCAAATACCTAGAATTCAAAAATCAGTTATTGAGACAAAATATGCATTCGAGGACTCTAAATCTTTTAAAATAAAGCCCTAAAAGAGTCCAAATTGTGGACTCATAAAAAACCCCTCATTGTAAGCATATGGATCAAATTGCTAGTCACTACAAATGTATGCCCCGACGGTAGAGGAGGTGACACAATAGGTCCTTCAGATTCAACGGTGTTGAAGTCGATCTTATAGTTATCACGCAACATTGGTTGTGGTGGTTCTATACCCTCATTGTATCTCCAAGTAGATTTTCACCGTGAACATGATCATTCTCATTAACAACCCCAGGAGGCAGCAACTCAACTCCATCACCTATATTTCCACCGATTGGGTTGACTTGGACCCCTTGATTATTAATCATTCTCAATGTTTGGCTTAACTCTATATTCTATGGGGTCAATGGTTCGCCTCGATTCCGTGTACTTGGCATACTCTAGAGTAGAAACCTGTAGAAAGAAAAACGAAATTAAAAGTAAAATTAGGAAAATAATTGACTAAAGTTCAATAATGTAAAAGCCTTATTCCAAGGCAGTGGCGCCAAAATTTGATACACTCAAATTACACCTCCCTAAAGAACTATATGCGATTTTTATCAAGTAAAGAACTCAACTTGTAGGTTTGGGTCTAATTCACGAGGAATATGGTTTAGACATAAACTTAACTCACAATTATATTCGTTTAGCCAACTTATTACTAAGATAAGTACGTAAAGAGGGGGGTTTTGTGTAACAAATAACTTATTGTAGTTTAGAGAATAGGTGAAAAAGATTTGAAATTTGGTTGTTATCAATGAGAGAGAGAAACTATGGCATATGTGTTCCCCATAAGCTCATAGCGCGGTAATCCTATCCTAGTAATTGTAATCCTCTCCTAGTGTATCACATGCAAAGTGGTAGCTTATGTATTCCTATATGCTTGGTCTGCGAAAAAGAGAATTTCACCTGTACCTTGGTCCGGCTACGTATGTATATTTTACTAACCCTTGCCTTTAACTCATATTAGACATCACATCAATGTATGGCTTAGTTTTCACCCTCACACCAATTGACATTATACTATTTGATAGTATCACATTAAATCTATGTTGATAATTCTTTTTGTATTAACTACCTCCACGGTCCGACAAGTATCAACAATGAGAGTTCTAACATTGGCCACCATTCAAAAGACTTCTAAAGGAAAGAATTATCAATGCATGCAACAACACTATTCAAGAATTACTTAGTTACTATTCATACTTTGTTAATCGCTCATGGTTCCCACTACCCTAGTTGTGGATTTAGTTACGCATTCTAGCAAGAACACAATTCATATTTTTAGAAGAAGAATACAAGAACTTACGTAATGAGTAGAAGAAACCCGTAATCTTCAATTGAAATTCAAAGCAAAAATCGCATCAACCGAATTTAGGAAATCAAATTGCCAATGTTTGCAGGTTAAGTCCCAAGAAAATACCAAGAACTAAAAGTTAACAATAATTCCTAACCCCAAAAATGCGGTTTACAAACTTTATTATAGAAAAACGTGTCCTATAGAAAAATGGAAACGAAATCAGGAAATAAACTGTTGGACGCGGCATCAATCGACCAGATTGACCTACGAACCGTGGATCGACCTACGGTCCGTAGGTCCGTTCCATAGCTCAAGACTTAGACTTTTTATCCGAAGCTGCAACTTTCAACATTCAAACACAAATGACGGATACCTACAGTACGGAACATAGGTTGACCTATGGTCTGTGGCTCCAAAATTAGAACTTTTCCTCAGGTACTGGAACTAAGGGAGTGAATTTTGATCATGAATGAGAATGATGAAGAAAAGAAAAGTAAGTGATGTTCATACCAAGTTTCATGAGGATAGCAACCACTGTGTCTAAATGACCATACCTTTGCACTCAGCCCCGTTACAAGCCTTGAAAAGACCTTTGTGATCTTGAGTGATCAAAAACAAATGCTAGTTGGAAAATAAGGGCAAACCTATGGGTAAAATCATGCATGTCTTCATCTTTTTTAGTGTGATAGTTGTATGTGATATCGAAGCTATAAAGTGTTGAACTGTTATGTGTGAATATGGAATTATTCTTTGTGTGAGGGCATTTGAGTAAGTTTGATTGAGCTTGAACTTGCGTTTGAAGAAAGTATTGTTAATTTGAGAATCACTGATAATGGTTAGTCACACCTTAAATCTTTGAGTGCACAATTGATCTTTGCATGAGTAAGTTGAGTCTTGTTGTGTGCATTCATGATTGATTCTTGTGTAGCACTATTTGAGACATCCATTTTGAACTACTGAACTTGGGTTTTACGTGAGGACAAGAAAATGTTTAAGTTGGGGGTGTTGATGAGTTTGAGATTTCGACTTAGTAGGGCTTTATTTTCAATGATTAGGTGTCCTCAAATGCATATTTTAAGCCAATAACTAATGTAAAACCCTTGATTTCTAGGTATTTGGATTGAGGAACAAAGCAAGGAAACTAATTTGTAAAAAAGAACAAAACGACCTGAAATAATGAAGAAAAGTATGCCTGGTGATCGCCAAGTCCACTTGGCGAGTCGCTGAACGACCTCTTCACCGCCTTAAGTTCCTGTGTGCCAAGCCCTGAAGGAGAAAATCAAGTTTGCGAGAGAACTAAGAAGTCGGTAGATCACCGAGTGGTGCTGAGATGTAGTGATTGGATCGCCCAAAGTTACAGACTTGAGGAATGCTGAAGGCCAAGGCGGGAAGGGCTCTGGAACTTACCAAAGGGCAGATCGCTGAGCTGATCGCCAAGCCAACTTACTGTGCCGAATGGCTCTTCCCAGCACATTTTTGGCGACTATAAATGCAGTTTTGAACATTTAGTTTAGTATCAAGTATCATTTAGGAGTTATCATTTTTTAGCAAATATAATTTTTCAGTTTCAACTCTGAGTATTGAAACAAGTTTTCTCTAGTTTATCCTAAGCTTTGGAGAATTGAAGTTTTTCATTTTTGAGAAATCAGAAGTGGGCCTTTGAGATTCTTCGATTTGGAACATTTTAAGGATGAAATTAATCTTACCAAGTTGATGCAAACTCAGTTTGGTAACGATTTTTATCTTTTAATGATGTCTAGTTAAAACCCCAATTCTTGGACTGTGATTATGGGCTGATTTAGTTTATGGGTAGTGCTAATTATTAGTTTAAATGTTATTTAGAAGTGATTTCAATAATTAATTGTGGTTTAATTTAAAGAATTGTAATTTCGAATGCAGTTCTACCTTCGTGTTTTTGGCTTGCTCGAGAGAAAGGTTTCAAAACCAATATTATTGATTAATGGTCTGTGGGTACTGGGTTGTCATGGGTTCAGCTGGAGAGAGTGAATCCTAAACTGTTTTTCAAACTTTCAACTCGAGAGAGTGAGTGGAATAAAGTGCAGGTTGTTCTTATTTTGCATGCTTGTTGATGTTCCAGAAAAATTGACTTGATTCAGGGTAAATTTTTCAAGAGAAAGTTTACCTCCTCTATAGTCTAGCTTACTTACTAATTTCTAGATATTTTATAATAGTTACAATCACCCATTTCTCTACATTAGCCTATAATCAAATCACATCCCACGAACCCGTCTCATTATTGTTATTTAGTATTGTTTGATGTTGTTGTAGTTGATAATGAAAACCAAAACCCCCTTATTTGACATTCGTGTCACCCCTTGACTTGAATTATGTTTTTACTCAATAATTTCTATTCCTATGATTTACTTGATCATCTTCTCACTTTTCTATTAAATCTTAAACACGTACCACTCCCTGTGGGATTTGACCCAAACTCATTTACTTAGGTTTTATTCTGACTAGTGATAGTTGACACTTAGAAATTGATGAAGTGTCCTTGAAACGTTAATCTATAAGCATTGGGAAATCCCTCATTTTATGACCACTCTTACCAAAACTGAAGCAACCATCCGTGCAAGCTAGGAACTTATCCCCGTTCTTCCTTCCACACCTAGTACAAGTAGACATGGGCAATGAAGATACACTACCATTCCCTCCTTAAGGTCTAGGGTTAGACATCTTATCTTTGTTGAGCTTAGGAGGAGAATTGGAGAAACCTTCACTAGAAAACTAATGTCGAAACCTAGAACGACCATGTGCTTCCTTCCATGCATTATTGAACATGGCGGTACTACTCTCTTAAACCACCATTTCGGACACACCCAAAAGGAACTTACTCATCCTTTCCCTTGAATTGGAAACCATTTTTGGAGAATATTTAGTCAATTTTGTGAACTTTAGAGTTTATTTCCTCATACTAATCCTCCCTTATTGAAAGTTAATGAATTCAAGTACCTTTGCCACCCTCATCTCAAGGGGAAAGAACATGTCAAGGAAAGCAGCATTGAACTTTTCCTAATAAAGAGGACCCGCATAATCCGGTCTTCCTTCATTCTATTGGTTAAACAAAATTTGAGCCACAACTTATAGTTGAAAAGCGGCCAACACCAGCTTTTCCATCAGCATCACTCTCATGATCATCAAAAACTTCTAGACCTCATTAATGAACTCTTGAGGATCTTCCTCAGGCTTAGAACCATAAAACTCGGGAGGATTCATCCTAGTGAAGTCCCTCACTCTAGATTTCTCCATACCCAGATTTGGGTTTACGGGAACTGCAACCTCCCTATTTTCTTGGGTCATCACGGCTTGAGCTAAAACTTAAAAGCAGCCCTAAACACTGATTAGTCACTTGTTCATCCAAAATATTGATAGGAACTTGTGGATCTTGGGGGGGGAGCTTCTTTTTCTGCATTCCATATCATATTCCTTCTAGCATAAGCTCTTCGAGTAGCCATATCCTATAGAGCATCAGATAAGGATTAGGAGAGAGACCTTATAGAGTTAAACTCTATCGCATGAATTTAGAGTAATGAAGGAAGTGGAGTTTCCTAATCATCTTGTAGCCTCTCATTCATTAATATGGGGACTTCACACTAATGAACAAAACTCTACTCGACGAGGCTTATGAGACATCCCAGAACCATTCAAAACGTTGTGCTTTGATCACCATGTTTGTCGCGACCCAGGGTACCCCTAGGTGTAACATGGCTTATTGGACCTCGAAAGTCCCCATACAATCCACTTAGCATTCATAACATAAGAAAAAGAACAATATAACTAAAAAAATAGTCCAAGTCCAATAATTTTAAATAAGAAACGCAGAAGTCTAAAACACTTGTCTCAATAGCCATCTAATACAATTGAATGAAATTGGGCCTAGCCCATACATAATGTCCAAAATTGGAAATATAAAAAGTAAACAGAAAAAATGAGAATCCAACCTCGAAGCATAAAGACTCATGAAATTCAAGAACTTTGTAATCAACAACTTGCCACAAAACTGAAAAACCTGACTAGCAGACCCTACATTTGGGGAAATGTAGGCAAGAGTGCGCGTTAGTAAAAAACAATGTACCAAATATTATCGCTATGCATAATACATTTAAATCAAGCTAAAAGGGGACATGCAATTGACCAACCAGACTAATTAACAAGCAGATTACAGCACTTCAAATTCTAGGTGTAAAGACGATCGTTATCTAGTATAAAACCCAACGAAGAGTTGGGGTCGAACCCACAGGGAGCGGTACGTGCTCGAATTCAATTACGAAGTACAAATGTGGTCTAAGCGGTTATAGGAATTGAAATTATCGAAAACATTCAAACAAGTCTAAGGCGGTGACAACGAATGTCAGATGGGGGGTTTTTGTTGGCAATTAAGAGTCAACATAAGTGTGAAAAAATGGGAAACAATTATATTAAGAGCAGTTCTCGGGATGTGACAGATTTCAACTAATTATAATATATGGGTGATTGAAATTTAACAATAATTTTCTGAATCAAAATAGGTAGGCAGGGCTATAAGCGCAATAGTTTTCTCTCGAACAACTATTACGATTCAGGCTATATCTCTTGAACATCGACAAGCTTGTCAAGATAAACAACCCACAACCTTAATGTATCCACTCTCTCAAGCTAGATAGGTAGAATTGAGTTTATGATTCACTCTCTCGAGTTGAACCCACATTAACCCAATACCAACAATCATTAATCAAACACTTTGGTTCCAAAACCTCTCTCTCAAGAAAGCCAAGTACTCTATGCTAGAATTGCATTGGCAACTAAAATCCATAGATTAAAATACAGCTAATGATTAAACCCACATTAAAACAACAAAATAATCATTAAACAACAATACCCGTAAGAAAATTAGACAAATAATCACATGATCACACCCCAAGATCTGGGGTTTTAGCTACACATCATAAAAATAGAGAAACGATTACCGAATGCATTTTCCATGATCTAAGTAATGGTTCTCAAGTCTTTACAATGGTCCACATTGACTAAACTCAGAAACCCACTTGGAAATCTTCAAGTTTGAGCCTCAAAAGCTTCAAAGACTACAATTGAACTCAAAAACAAAGAGAAAACTCTAACTCTAGAATGGGAACTATCTGGGAAGTGGAATTCTTCCTCAAATTTCATTTAAAACTTCAATTTATAGTTGCCTAATTTTTGGCCCAAAAGACCATTAGGCGAGGCAAGTTGAACCTCGCTGAACAGGTCAACGATCCGCCGTTTGCTCCCTTCCATCGCCAGATCTGCATTGGTCATTTATCTTTAGGGTTCTGTAACTTTAGGCAATCAAGGTTGCCATCATGGAGTCAGTCGACAATTCACCGACTGCCCGTTGTTGTCACCAAGTTTGTTTTTCACCAGAGCTGGCACGATGAAACTTTAGGAAAGCTAAAGAGCCACTCGGCGCCATGATCCCTTTTCTTCACTTCCTCAGCTTGTTTGCTCCTTTTTTCCCAGTAGTGTCCTGGCCTTGCTCCTTAGCCTTAAATGCTCCAAATAAACCCTTTAACATTAGTTTAGATCATAAATTAGGCATTTGAGGACATTAAAACTATTAAAACAAAGCCCAAAATGAGTCAAAATCTCTGACTCATCAAAACCCCAACTTAAACTTTTATTTGTGCTCAAGTAAAAACTCAAGATCAATTAGTTTAATAAGGATGTCTACCAATAGTGTTGCTGAAGACTCAACATAAATGCACACGAAAGGTTCAAACTAAACATACATTGATCAAACAGTGCTTTCTTCAAATGCAAGTTCATGCTCAACAAAGGTATTCAAATGTCCTCACAACAAAGATGATTTTATATTCACACAAAATTTCTCAAAAATTTTAAGTCCCGAAATCACATACAACTCTCACACTCACAAACATTAACACATGCACGACACCAACCATCAGCTTTCACTTATTTTCTAATCAACATTTGTTTCAGCTCACTTAAGATTACAAATGTCTTTTTAAGGCTTGTAACAGGGTTTAGTGTAAAGGTATGGTCATTTAGGCTTAGTGGCTTATGTCTTCATGAAGTATGGCTTGAAAATCACTCCTTCTCCTTCTCTTTCACATTCAAACATGTTCAAACTACACCCCATTATTACACTAAACATAAATCACCGGATACCCCATCATTCTTCATTTTTTACACACACTTTATTTCACAACTTTTCTTCTTTTCTTTTCTTTCTTTCTTTCTTTTTATATAGCCGGGTGCCATCTTTTTCAAACAATCCATCAAAGGGGGAATCTTTAAACTTCTTGAGTTTCATTGTTTTTCAGCACACCTCCAACTTAGGCTTTTGGCCTAAGTTGACTATTCAAACAGACCAATACTTCATAAAGGTTATGGGTGATGGGATAAAGAGGTCAATGTTGTTCAAGTTTCTTCCAAGAAAAGGATATGCTCAAAAGGTGACAAGCAAGGTTCACACATCTCACAAGGTTTGCACCGAAGAGGTATATTGTCAAGTTGGTTCACTCTTCAAAATTCTTGCCTAAGATCATTGTAATTGCTTGCTTCACTCAATTATTCGAACCAACGGAGCAAATTATACGGGTCATCAAGCACAATGTTCAAGGGACAACCTCACCACAAAAGACATTTATCACATTGTAAAACAAGACTCCACATTTTCTAGCTACCGTGCAATGTTTATCACAAGAGACTTAATAGACAATCGGCTAATCACAATGAAATTCTCAAAGTGCATATATTGCCTATGTAATTTAGTTTGCCTCATTGTAGTCGCATATTAATTTTGTTCAATTAAGAGCACTATTCAAGTCATCGGTATTGACCACAACCGACACTCAAATTTGCACAAGAGCAACCACATTCACACACAAAAGAGGTCGCAAAATTTTTAATCTTCGTCCAAAACCATTTTCATATCAAACAATGGGCCACAATTTATCAACAATCACAGTTCAACAAAAAAGATATATATAATACCCCATAAGCTCCAATATTCACGAAACACAATAAGAATTAAGATCAAAATAATATTCACAAAATAGCCCATACGAGCTAGGTATGAAAATACCTCATCTCACCAACAAAATACGCAGTTGTCCTCATATGCAACTAAAAATAAAAATAATTTTAAAAGTAATAGAGAATGAGGTAACAAAATCATACTACCAGTCTAGGCCTGGGTGAAGTCTTCATATCAACAGCCCCCTCTATCAGGGCATGAGTGCCCAATGTGTCAGCATCCTTGGTTCCACTGGATCCTACCATAGAAGTATCCTGAAGTGACGTTTGCCTAGCAATCTCAAATATGGAACCCTCCAAGTAAACCAGAGCACCGTTAGTTGTCTTCTCAATAATACCATGGTGCTTCTCATAAGTCTCAGTAACCTCATCTCTCGTGGTAGACAGAGGCACATCAGAATAAGGTCGAATATCAATGCTTGAGACATCAGGGATCTCCACAGTCCCAAATAGTGAAGTAAAATCAGTGAAATTAATATGGTCCACATTCTTTTTTAACATAGTAATGTCGGCCTTTAAGGACTTCACAACATCAGTGGCTCCCTGGCCCTTCTCACACTCCTCCTCTCTCACTGTCAAGGCATCCAAAGACAACTTGTGATCCGTCATCTCAGCCTGAAGTGGGGCCAATACATCAGCTATCTCCCTCTCTATCATCAAAGAATAGTGGCCTCTACTCAGGAAGCACTCATATCAGCAGATTGGGCCAAATGGCTTATCGTGTAAAGCATTTCTAGGGTGATAGGTGGTAAGGAGGCAGAAGGAGTAGTCACATAAGATCTAAGGGGAGAGGGTGCAACAAATAAGATAGGAGTCTTAAAAGACGGAGGTACAAATGTACATGATGGCCCACTAGCCTGAGGGGATAGGACTGCCTCTGTAGATAACATGTCAATATAAACCTCTAGGGATGTGTCTACTGGGGTATCCCTCCTCCTGTAAAGCTCATCACTCATGTACTCGGCCATAATATGTCAAATATCGGTAGAAGAGGTGGGTGTCACCTTGATATCCCTTTGCTTATCTCTCTGAAAATGTGCCTGTCGGCACAACACGATGATCAACACTAGAAATGACAGTGCAATCTGGCTCTGCTTGTCCTTCATGGCCATCTCCTGCTCAATAATTAATACCAAATTCATCCTCTTCTTAGCTATGCCGGAACCAAGACAGGTTGGCTTCGTATGGAAGAGAATAGACTCATCTGTGATGGTATGATGGTACTATTGATGAACCTGAACCAATATATGTCGATAATGTTCATGTCCTTCTTCTTGATGTTTGCACCTGCTTCAATCCACCTCGCGGTGATGTCGAAGAGAAGGGGGCCATCCAACCTTTTAATTCATCATGAGTCTGTGTCCGAATCATGCTCTTGTAGTCATGCATAAAGTCAGAAGCGCTCCCAAATACAATATTTATGTCATCGTTACCTTTACCCCAGATTACACATCACATCAATGTATGGATTATTTTTCACCCTTGCTTCAATTGACATTAGACTATTGGATAGCATCCACTAAATCTTTGTTGTTAATTTTTTTCTCATTAACTACGTCCTTGGTGCATCAAGGAACAACAACGCGAGTTCTAACGCGAACATTCGTTAAAAAAACTTCTAAGAGAACGAATTAACAATACATGCATAAACACTATTCAAGAATTGCTTAATTATTATTCATACTTTGTTAATTGTTCACGGTTTCCACAACCCTAGTTGTGGATTCAGCTACTCATGCTTGAAAGGACACAATTCATAATTAAGAAAAAAGAATTCATGAACTTACAATTAGAATAAAAGAAACCCAAAATCCTCAATTTAATTTCAAAGTGAAAATCTTAAAAAACGAAAATTGAAAATCAAATTGCCAAAGTTTGCAAATTAATTCCCAAAACCACCAAATCTAAGAGTTTACACTAATGTCTAACCCCCAAAACGAGGTTTATAACTCCTATTAATAGAAAAAAATCCTAAAAAAAACAAAAAAACTAAATAAGGAAATAATTAGCAGGATGTTATTTCAAACAATGTTTCAACCTACGGATCGTGGTTCGACTTACGGTCCGTAAGTCCCTTCAGTGACTCAACACTTAGAAACTCTCATCAGGTACTGGAATCTTCAACTTTGAGATCATCAATGACGGATGTGCAGAATGGACCGTGGTTCCTAGTCAGCCACTGATGCTCATTCAATATAGTGTCATTCTTATATATCTCATGTTGGCTAGGGAAACACCATATGGTTGGCTCATCGGACCTAAGATGAGGTTCAACTATGGTAGGTAATGCATTGTCGCCTTAGCTATCGACCTTAGATGAAGAAGTGATTCTTTCGCTAGGACTAGAGCCGGACTGTGACACTGAGCCAACTTGTGCTCCGATCTGTATGGCCTCCTTCTAACACTGGGGGAGGTGAACTTGTCGGAGCTAATCTGATCGGATCTGTTCCTAGTATTGCGAGGGGAATGGGAGAGACCCTAGTGGCAGGCAGGATGTACTCTGTATCACTGTCGGCCTCTATTATGTGTCGTAAAGGGGAAACTGATTTTGACTTGCCCCCTTATACGTAGGTATGAGCTTACTTCGGAGCCATGGTACCTGTGGAAGAGTTGTTAGTACAAAAACAAGACAATAAAACAGATGGAAAAATTTTAGAACAAGAATCAGACCCAAACAATAACTATATTTTTTTGGACAGTAGATGAATTGTTGACCCACGGTGGGTACCTACGGTCTGTCGATGGAACGACGGTCAGTAGGTCCCCTTCATAGGTTAGAGGTCCCATTTTTGGGTCTCAGATGGTTGAATCACGGATGTGCAGAACGGTCCATCGATGGAACGACAGACCCTTGCCCACACGTTGTTCTATACTTAGCAATTTTGTGTGTACCACTAGTCTATGGACCTCGACCTACATTCTGTTGATGGACCTATAGTCCATGGGTTGAAGTCGTGGGTCAGTTCCGTGCCAGGTTTCTTCTCAGTTTTTACTCAATGCACAATTTCATGAAGTAGTAACTGAATTTAAGTCTAAACATTCATTTCAACACATTATTCGGTAATTTATCATCCTAAGGGTTTCAATTTACACACAAATTAACATTTAACACAGTCAACACAATGAAACCACAAGTTAAAACTTCTGATTAGACCTAACAACTTACATATTTGTTTTCTTTTACAAACACACTCACATACCATCATTTCAAAGGTGCTTCTAATTACAAATTATTTAAACACTTGATTTACAACCTAAGGTCATGTTCATTGTTGTGATTTCAATATGAAACTATGAAATGTTCAAAGTTTGGGGGATATCAACTTGCCTTACTAGCAATCAACAATGGTTAGTGTGTGATCGACTGCAATAACTCCTAGAGCTACGTGGAAACCGAACACAAACCGTGAAATCACTTGGGGAAGAAGATCGAAGTGATAAGGGAGTGAAAAGGGAGATATGGGTGAGAAGAGTGATTGTATGGGATGTGGGTAATTAATTTGGGAGAAATTTGGGGGAATTTATTTAAGAATATTGGTATTCTGAGGGTTGAAAAATGGTTGAGAGGCAATTTTGGAAGAGGGGGATGTTTTTGAAAGTGAAGGGTTATATTAATTAGGGTCGGGGTGGGGTCTAGCACAGCCCTATGTTTGGACCCACGAGACCCCGTCGACGGTCCATGGGTCGACCTACGGACCATAGGTCTGGTCTATAGGTTACTCTGACACTTGGAAAAAAATAGAAGACTTACATGGGATCTACAAATGACATCCAGGGTCCGTGGTTTGACCAACAGACCGTCGATGGGGTCCGTAGACCTGTGCACAACTATTTTCTGCAGATTTTGCCTTTTCATCCTTTCACTCATAGCAATTGTTAGGACTTTCTTTTTAAATTTTCTCAACACTTATTAGACACGGATCCTATTCTATATGTAGCCAACACTAAAACATAAAAATAAACACTAATCTAAAGAGCTACAAAATATCAAAAAGAAAGCAGAAAATTCTTATATCAAAAAGTAAAACCTATGGTTGGCTAGATTATACATCTTAGGTTGCCTCTCGAGCAACACTTGATTTAGCGTTGTGGCACGACGTAGACACATTCATTACTGCAACTTCATCAACATAATAGACCTCAATTACTTCTTGCACACTCTCTGATTTCCCCATGTAGAACTTGATCCTCTGCCTATTCACTTTGAACTTCGTTCCCTTCTAGTTCTCAAGCTCGACCACTGCAAGTGTAAATACTTTTGTGACTCTGAATGGCCCAGTCCACTTCCACTTGATCTTGCTAGGAAACAAGCGCAACCTTGAGTTAAATAAAACCACAAGATCACCCACAACAAATTCACGCTTTTCAATCTTTTGATCATGATACTTCTTCATTTTCTCCTTGTACAAGGCTGAACTTTCATATGCTTTTAGGAGAAACTCATCAACCTCATTCATGTCATTAAGTCTTTAACTCAATGTTGTGCCCCAATACAAATTCAACCTCATTAGCTCCCACATTGCCTTATGCTTTAGCTCTACCAGCAAATGGCATGAATACCCATATACAAGTAGGTAGGGGGACATACCTATGGGAGTCTTGAATGCGGTGTCATAGGCCAATAGAGCATCAGCAAGCCTTCTTAACCAATATGTTTATCTTTGCAAGGATTTGGTTTATCTTTCTGTTTAACACCTGAACTTGCCCACTAGATTGCGGATGGTAAGAAGTAGCTACATTGTGACGAACTCCATATTTTTCTAGCAATGCCTTGAACAACTTATAACAAAAGTGTGAACCTACATCGCTGATAATCTCTCTAGGTGTACCGAATCTAGAGAAGATACTCTTTTTCAACAATGCGGTGACACACTTTCCCTCATTCTGTGAAAGAGCTATTGCTTCCACCCATTTTGATACATAGTCAACCACATCAAGAATATACTTCATCCTATGTTAACATACAAATCAACCCATGTAGTCAAGTCCCCAGACATCAAATAACTCAATCACCAATATCGGATTCATAGGTAGCTCTTGCTTTTTTTAAATTCCTCTTTCTCTTTGTTAACGGTCACAAGAATTGGCGAAATCATCAGCATTTGGTGGATGGTAGGCCAGTAATACCCACACTGCAAAATTTTATGAGCATGCCAAATACCACTATGGTGCCCACCAACAGTTGATGAATGGCACACACTTTAATATACTCCTCATCTCAACCACGGGCACACAGCGACGAATAATCCCATCAGCACAAATACGTAACAAGTAAGGATCATCCCAAAAAAACTTCTTCACATCATGCATAAACTTTTTCCTTTAGTGAAATGGCAAATTTGATGGACCCAAATCGCTTGCCAAGCAGTTAGCAAAATTTGCGACCTAAGGGATAGGATCATAAGAAGCAGCCAATACTTGTTCGTCTGGAATGCATCATTAATTTCAGCCCCATCTCCTAACTTGAGCAGAGTTTCCTTCTCTAATTTGGACAAATGGTCGGCAACTTGATTTTATGTCCTCTTTCTATCCTTCACCTCAAAATTGAACTCTTGCAGCAACAATACCCATCTAACCTACCTTGGTTTTGCATCCTTTTTAGCCATCAGATGCCTCACTACAGAATAGTCAGTATGCACTATGACCTTAGTACCAAGCATGTAGGATCGAAATTTCTCGAATGCAAAAACCACAGTAAAGAGTTTTTGTTCGGTCATAGTATAGTTATTTTATGCCACATTCGAAGCTTTGATTGCATAGTAAATTGGATGAAGACTCTTATCTCGCCTCTGTCCCTATACAACACCAAGCACCACCCCACTAGCATCACACATCACTTCAAACAGTTGCCCCTAATCTGGTGAAATAATGATAGGTGTTGATACTAATCTTGCTTTCAACTCTCCAAATTCTCTCAGACAAGCATCATCAAAATCAAACTTACACTCTTTTTCGAGTAGTTTTACCAATGGTTGTGCAATTTTAAAGAAATCTTTAATAAATCTCTGGTAAAAACCTGCATGCCAAGAAAACATCTAACACCTTTAACAGAGATAGTTGGTGTAAGCTTTTCTATTACCTCAACTTTGTCTCTATCAACCTCAATACCTTTCTCAAAATTGCGATAACCCAGAACTATACCTTCTTTCACCATGAAGTTGCACTTTTCCCAATTAAGCATAAGATTGAACTCTTCACATTGTTTCATTACCTCGGCTAGATACATCACACAACCATCAAATGAGTCACCTACCACAGAGAAATGATCCATAAACACATCAATTGTCTCCTCCACCATATCTGAAAATATCGATATCATACACCTCTATAAAGTTGCTGGATCATTATACAACCCAAATGGCATCCTTTTGAAGGTGAAGGTCCCATATAGACAAGTGAAGGTCATTTTCTCTTGATCTTCTGGAGCTATGTACGTTTGATTGTAGCCCGAATTCCCATATAGAAAGCAATACCAACCCTTACCAACAAGATGATCAAGCATTTGCTCCATGAACGACATTGAGAAGTGATATTTTTCTGTCCAGGCATTTAACTTGCGGTAGTCCATGCGTACCTTTTATAAAGTCACTGGACACATTGGGACGAGGTCATTTTTCTCATTAGGAACAACAGTAATCCCACTTTTCTTAGGCACACACTGAAGAGGACAGACCAAACTACTATCTGCAATTGGTATATGACTCCAGCATCCAACCATTTGATAATTTCCCTTTTCACTACCTCTTGCATAAGTGGATTAAGTCACCTTTGGGGCTCAATACTTGGCTTGCTATCCAGCATGAGTTGGATTTTATAAGAACAAATACCAGGAGGAATCCCAATAATGTTCGCAATAGTCCATCTAATAGCCCGCTTAAACCTCTTCAACATAGAAACCAATGCCTCTACTTGTTCCCCACTCAAATTAGCAGCAAATATTACTGGTAAAGTGCCATCTTTCCCAAGAATCCATACTTCAAATGAGATGGTAGAGCTTTGAGTTCCAATTTTGGAGGCTCTTCCACAAACGTTTTTGCGGGCGCAGAGTCGCGAGTCTTCATATCTAACTCCAATCTTTTTGGTTTTGAATGACATTCGAACCTATATAGTGAGGCAACTAATTGATCATAGTCCTCAATACCATCACAATCAAAATTCATCATTACCGTTGCCGTTTCATCAACACCCCACCCAACCTCTCTTCAACAGAGAATTCAAAACGTCGCTCCACAATATGATTCAGCACTGATACCTACTTGAGATCGCTTTCCTGCTTCATAGACCTACAAATATTAAAAGTTACCTCCTTATTATTGTAACACTCCAGAAAACTAATGAACTAAGCTAGAGCCTATTATGTAAACTATTAGCCTAAATGGGGTTGAACATAAACAATAGAGTCTTAAAATAACCTCCCTAAGTTGGTACAGGTGTGTTAGAACCTAAAAGTCAAGGCATGATGCCCTACACACCATCCAAGGGTCCTTGAGGAGGGCCTTGGTTTGCAGCCAAAAAGCTTCCTGAAGGCAGTCACCCACGAAATGGACACCCACGAGCCGTGGGTGGACTCACGCCACATAGGTGTAACGACCCAAAAAACTAGTAAGTGACACTAGAGCCTAACGAGTTTGGGTTTGAGTTTTTTGTGGGGTTTCATGTGGTAGAATATTGTCTCAAGCTTAGGTTGAGGGATTTAGGAGTTAAACGTCAAGGTATGACTCCATAAGGACCAACTAGGGGATTCTTGAGGAGGACCCTAAATCCTAACCCCCAGGACCCCAAGAAACCAAAAAGCTGTCAAAATATAGTGACCTACAGATGGCCATCAACGGCTAATAAATGGACCCACACCTCGTAGATGGGTGTCGTGGGTCAGGACCCAATTTGACAAGTTGCAGACACCACCTAGGGACCTTCAGGGCTGGGCGTCAATGTACCCACAGTCTGTAGGTCCATGGGGAGTGGATTGCACCTACAATTTGCCCAATTTGGCCAAACTGTTGGGGTAGTTTAGTAAAATCCTTCTTAAGTTAGTTTAGTTGGGGGATGGTTATTATTGTTTTATTAATGTATTTTAAGGATTTTTAAGATATTAAAATCATTTTTTAATTTTATTATTCAAAACACAAATTAGAAACCTTCTCTCCCCTCCAATAGTTCTCTCTCTAGAAACCTCCATTTGAGGTGAAGGATTCAATCTTTCAAGCTCAAGATATCACCATTCTCACTCAAGTTTTGTGGAGTTATTCCTTAAAAGGTATGGTAGTCTTAATTCTTGTCTATGTTTCATTCAAGGAGCCCTATCAAAGATGATTTCATGTTTCCAATGTTCCCAAAAACCCTAGTTTTCAATCTATGCATGGGTTCAATTCCAAAACCTTTTCAAAAGGTTTTATATGATGAAATATAAATGGGTTGTTGAATTACGGAAACATTTTGGTCAATTTCTTCTATGAATCCATGTTTTCCCCAAAATCCAAAATGGTGAATTGTGATTGGGAATTGATTGACTATGAAAGTATGTTGAATTGTTTATGTTTATATTGAATTAGTTATTGAATCATGATAATTCCCTTCTCTATTGTAGTATATTAGATGTTTGAGTTGTGATTGATGTATGACCTTGTAGGGTAATTTCATGAAGGATCTATGAAGGATCATGATGTGAAGTATATGTGTGTGATTTCAATGATATCTTATGATCATGTTTCGAATGCAATTGTGTTAGTATTGCAATATTATTCTCAATTTGACACTTATGAATGCTGATGATATATGTGAAAGGTTATTCTCACATGCACACACTCATGAATGAATAATGAATGAAGTTCTATGATTATGTTAATGATTATGTGTTGATTGAAAGGCTATTCTCAATTATACACTAATGAATGGTAATGACATGTTGTGCAAGGTCTTTCTCACACTATGGGGATTCTTAGTTGAAAGGCTATTCTCATCTTTGAATATATGCACTATCTTAATGAATGAATGTTGGGTTTGAGATGGATACTCATCCATGAGTTGAGGTGGGGTATCTAGTAATAATCTCTTATCCCATAACAATGAACTAATGTAATGAATGTTAAGTATTCTGTGGGGAATAGTGCTAAGCACCGAGTGGATATGGCTTGAGATGGGTGCTCATCCGTGAGTTGATGTGGGGTATCTACTAGCAATCTCTTGAGATGGGTGCTCATATGTGAGTTGAGGTGGGGTATCTAGTAGTAATCTCTATATCTCATAAACTATGTGCCCACATAGGTCTAGCTATAATATCCACCTAAGCTAAAAGTAATGGTCCTACCTTAGGCCAGTAGGAATCCCTTATCCAGTGAGGGTGACACTGGGATTCCATGAATTATTCACATGGTCTATGTCGGTTAAGGCTTACCCCCACAAAGAATATTAATGAACTATGGCTTCTGAAGAATTCCCTATTTAGTGTGGCTGGTAGTATGAGATGCCATGCTTGCATTGCACAAGTAGGCTTTGAGGGTTGTTATTGTGTGTTCCTTTATGATGTAATGTTTAATAAAATAAATGTTCTCTTATAATGATACTAATGATAAGTTTTATTTAATGTCTAATTAGTGAAGGTGCTCTTACTGAAGCTAATGAAGAATGTTGACTTATGTGCTTAATAAGATGATGTATGCTTTACTTGGATTATATCATGAGTTACTTCCTTGTCATGACTTGTGGAATATCAATGTGCCTTGTCTATGGTGGCTCCAAATGAGTACTTAGTGTGTGTAGTAGTATGGGATGCTACTCATACATTACACGAGTATGACTTAGGGTTGCCCTGATGATGGTCCTAATGTGTTGATATGATTTATGAAGTGTTTATGTCTCTTATGCATGATTATTGTGTAAAGATGGAAAAGATGAACTGTATGTTCACTTGTGGTGACCTTGATGTGGTACTTAGTGTGGATGGTGGTATGGGACGCTATTCGTACATTGCACAAAGTATAGCCTGGGTGTTACTTAAGGTGAAAGCTTAATGTTATGAAGTAGGTTATACATTGATTATGTTTTAGTGTGATGAAATAACTTTTATGTTGGTTATGTTTGTATATTATACCTCTTATATTTATGTTCATGAAGGTTTTCTCAAATTGGCATGAAAGCATGATTTCAAATAAAATGTCCATTTTAAGCATGGTTTTTGCTTGGCTATCATACTTAGTACATCTAATGTGCTGAGCCATATTTCTCCATTTTACCAATGTGTAGGGTTTGGAGATTTGATGTTCTATACTTGAAGGATCGGTTTCTAAGGAGCAAGGAGATGAAAATTTGGTAAGTCCTCAAAGTTTCGAGGATGAACCCATTATTTCCCTTTATGTCTTTTACTTTTTGTTTAGAGCTTTTTGTATGGGCTTAGTCCCAAAGTTTATTCAAAGTATTGTAGATGGTTTGAGACAAAGTGTAGAAAGACTTCTGCTTGCTTTTTATGAAAAATGACTTCGATTGTTAAAGAAAAGTTTTAATTCCGCATTATTTTCCTATGATCTTATTTTCAAGAATGCTATAAGGCTTGTATGAGACTTTGTAAAGTCTTGTACGTCGTGTTGCATCTAGGGGGTACCCCTGGGTCGTGACAAACATGGTATCAGAGCACAAGATTTTTGGATGGTTTTAGGATGTCTTAAACCACATCTGGTAGAGTCTTTTTCATAGTGTGAAGTGTGCCACATTTATGAATAGGCGGCTATTGGATGTTAGGAAAGTCTCACTTCTTCATTCTTCAAGTCATGCTATAGATCTTAACTCTTTAAGTTCTCTCTCTTATTCCTTATTCGATGGTCTTTAGGGTATCACCACTTGAAGAGCTTATGTTACAAGGATCGAGGGAGAAAAAGGTTGGTTGTGATGCCAATTATGGCTATGTGACTTGTTAGATTTGAGGTGATTGATTGTGATGTTCTCTTTAGTATGAATGGGTTGCTTTATGGTTATGTTTAGTTGATGGTAGAACCCGACTTAGTCATGAAGAGTTTTGAGGTATGCTGATAGTTTTAATGAAAAGAGTGTTATAGTAATGCCTAGATGTGTGGAGTGAGTAGACTACTCTAAGAGGAGTAGAAGTGTATTTATCATGGTTTAGAATCATCTTGTGTGATGAGTGTGAAGGTTTAGTGATGACTTGCTCTGACCTTAGAATTTAAAGAAGTGATACTTAAAGGAGTTTGTATAGGCTTACTACCAAGAGGGAGATAATGTTCTTAGATAGCAAGGTCATTGGGTATCCTTGATGTTGATGATTTAGGTTGATTAAAATTATCAACTTGAGTGGTGTTGGTAAGGTTGTTTGTGAACAAGAGTTGCTTAATGAGGACCTCCCTAGTTTAGAAGTACCGGTTGGGATCTTAAACCGGCAAGTTAAGAAATGGAAGAGTAACGAAGTGGTTTCCATGAAAATGTTCAGGAAATGGTGTGATGAATAGTAAGGGTGTTGAGAGTTCTGATATCCTTATCTCTTTCCTTCTATTCCTATTCAAGCTTGAGACCAAGAGTTCCTTGTAGCTTGTTTCATCTTTTGTAGTCATGTGTGATTATGTGTTTCCGTGGTCTACTTAGGTTATGCATGTTCTTTATGAATTTATGTTTAAATGAGAAAATGAGTTTCTATGAGTTATGTTCCTCATGTTGATATGCATTTAGTATGAATTGATTATATGTTTCATGAGTTGAATTGTTGAACATGCCTGAATGTGCTTTTGAGTTGGAGAAGGTAATTCCTTCAATGAGAGAAATGTTGAAGTTTTCATGCATAATGAGTTGGTAAATTCAGTTCCTACTTTCTTGGGCTGCATTGAGCATGTTTGAGATGGAGTTGATGTTTCCTCCTAGTTTTGTGAATTGTTTATGATGTTGCATACATGATGGTCTTCTAGTCTTGAGTCTTTGATTCATTAAAGTGTTTAACATATCACTCGATGATGAATGTTCCCAAGGGGGATATAATGTAACGACCCGAAAAACTAGTAAGTGAAACTAGAGCCTAACAAGTTTGGTTTTGAGTTTGTTGTGGTGTTTCATGTGGTAGAATGTTGTCCCGATCTTAGGTTGAGGGGTTTAGGGGTTAAACATCAAAGTATGACTCCCCAAGGACCACACAAGGGGTCCTTGAGGAGGACCCTAAAGCCTAACCCCCAAGACCCCAAAAAGCTGTCAAAATATAGTTACCTATAGATGGCAATCTACGGCCAGTAGATGGACCCATGACCCATAGGTGGAGGTCGCGGGTCAGGCCCCAATTTGACAGGTTACAGCTACAACCTACAAACATGCAGGACGGGGCGTCAATGCACCCACGGTACGTAGGTCCATGGGGTGTGGATTGCACCTGCAATCTACCAAATTTGGCCAAAGTTTTGGGGTAGTTTGGTAAATTTCTTTTTAAGTTAGTTTAGTTGGGGAACTGTTATGATTGATTTATTAATGTATTTTAAGGGTTTTAAATTATTAAACTCCTTTTTCAATTCATTTATTTAAAACACAAATTTGAAACCTTCCCTCCTTTCCAATAGTTCTCTCTTTAGAAACCTCAATTGGAGGTGAAGGATTCAAGCTTTCAATCTCAAGATCTCACCATTCTCACTCAAAGTTTTGTGGATTTCTTCCCTACAAGGTATGGTAGTCTTCATCCTTGTCTATGTTTCATTCAAGGAGCCCTATCAAAGATGATTTAAACTTTCCAAAGTTCCCAAAAAACCCTAGTTTTCAATCTATGCATGGTTTCAATTCCAAAACGTTTTCAAAAGGTTTCATATGATGAATTATGAATGGATTGTTGAATTATTGATGAATTATGGTCAATTTCTTCTATGAACCCATATTTTCCCCAAAACCCTAAGTTGTGAATTGTGATTGGGAATTGGGTGATCATGAAAGTATGTTGAATTATTTATGTTTATATTGAATAAGTTATTGAATCATGGTATTTCCCTTTTCTATTGTAGTATCTTAAATGTTTTTGTTGAGATTGATGTAAATGCCTTGGAGGGTAAGGATCTATGAAGGATCATGATGTGAAGTATATGTGTTTGATTTCAATGATAGTATTATGATCATGTTTAGAATGCAATTGTGTTAGTATTGAATGATTATTCTCAATTTAGCACTTATGAATGATGATGATGATATATGTGATAGGTTATTCTCACATACAGACATACTCATGAGTGAAGTTCTATGATTATGTTAATGATGATGTGTTGATTGAAAGGCTATTTGCAATTGTACACTAATGAATGGTAATTACATGTTGTGGAAGGACTTTCTCACAAAATGGGGATTCTTAGTTGAAAGACTATTCACATTTTTGAATCTATGAGCTATCTTAATAAATGAATGTTGGGTTTGAGATGGATAATCATCCATGCGTTAAGGTAGGGTATCTAGTAACAATCTTTTATTCCATAAGAATGAACTTGTCACGACCCAGGAGTACCCCTTAGGCGTAACACAACGTACTTGACCCCGAAGGTGTCTCATACAATCCTTTAGTTTCATAACATAGGTAATAGAAAAGTTTGGAAAATTTAAAACTTCTTTTAGACCATACAATCGAAAACATTTTCATAAGCAAATGGAAGTCTTCACTAAATCCTTGTCTCAGACTATCTAATATAATTCTTGAATAAAACTCTTGGGACGCTGCCCGTACAAAGTCTAAAACATAAAGAAATGACATAAGGGAAATTTGGGTTCGTCCTCGAAGCAATGAGGACTTACCAAATCTTCAAGTTTTCTTGATCCTTGGAAACCTAGCTTTCATAGAAACTTAAACTCCTAAACCCTACATTTGATTAGAATGTAGGCAATATGCATTAGTACAAAATGTACCAAGTATGAAAGTTAGCACAACATCATAAGAGCATCTCAAATGGCTAGTCAACATAAGAAATAAGCATAAAAGATAATAACATAGTCATAAGATAATCATCCTAGTGATAGCATAATCGTCATAGTCATAGCATAGTTTGCAACATAAGTTCATATAAACATAAGTCAACATGAGACATAGTCATACACATATAAGAATAATAGACTCTTAGTCCTCTTTACCATAATAGCACCATTCTCAAGTAACCTCAAAAGAATACATGTGCAAAGCAAGAATAGCATCACATACTACTACCCAAGCCAAGTATCCCTTTTTGGTCATCTTAATCATAGTATGTATGCATGGTTAAGTCATAAGTCTTTCTACCCATAAGGTAATATACTTCAAAGGAACCTCAAGACACACTTGTGCAATGCATGAAAGGCGTCTCATACTACCCTTCACACTAAGCATAGCCTTGAACTCATCTTAGTCATATTCACCCTCCTTTTGGTCTTACTATTAGCTTACTTCATATAGACCATGGAACTACCACCTTAGTCAATCATATCTTGGATGGCAACTATGGCACAATCCTATCTAAACATACATCATATAATAGCAAACATCTCACGAGTCACCTTAAGGCAAGCTTGTGCCATTCATGAACAAGACTCCATAATCCTACCCATGCTAAGCTAGACACTTAGGTTCATCATTCATGTTCATCATCTCTTAACATCATAAAGACAAGGGTGATCACCTCTTAGTCATGCATGAAGTGGAGAGGTATCTAGACCTACTATCCCAAACTAGTCATGCTCATGTTCATAAATGCAAGGGGGAACTCACCTCAAGGCATAAATGCTTAGTTCATCATGAAGGACAAGGGAAGTCACCTCAAGCCACACATATCATGGAATCATAAAAACAAGGGTATTCACCTCTAGTCATACATATCATGAACCATATGTATTTGCCTCCATATTCATTGTTAGTGGAATATAGGTATTCGCCTCCATATTTATTTTAAGGTGATATAGGTATTCGCCTCCATATCCATTTTAATGTGTAATGTAGGTATTCGCCTTCATATCCATTTTAATGTGTAATGTAGGTATTCGCCTCCACATTATCACATAAGGATCATAGGTAATCGCCTCCATGTCCTACATAAAGGCTAATGGGTAATCACTGCTAGCCTTGGGAGTCACATATACATAAGGGTAATCACCTCACACTCCACATACTTAACTAATTTTGAGTATGGGAATTCACCACACATTCCTATCATGTAAAGGGCATTTAAGGGAATCACGACAAGCCTCATCACATCTTAGAGTCCTAGGACTTAGATTCATTTTAGGTGAGAAATCCTTTCAACGTAGAATCATTCTATGTGAGAGAACCTTTCATGTCATATCATGTTCATGCATGTCATGCCTAGAATTCTACATTTGACATGGATACTAGCATAACTCAAGTGAATCTATCATTTTGTGCACCTAAGCACTTATAATATAGATTAGGTAGGAATAGACCTTCTACCACAATTCTATACTTTAATCTTCTAATCTCACATATAGACTTCATAGTTCATCATATTGGATTTACCTTCAAATCGTATTGATCAACATTCATTTCTACAAGCTTTACATTCAAGCTTTACTTCCTGCAACCCTAATTCATGCGTAGATTTCAAGGTATTCGAATCATATTCATCATTACTAGGTGATTCTAGTCATAATTGATCATAAAGGTTCAATTGTAACTTTACATGTCAAGATTCATCACATACAATAGAGTCTAGTTCAATTCATGATTATATGATCCTAACTTTGATCAATTACTATACATGACATTGATTTAGGAAGATCACCTTTTAACCTTCAATTTTGCCTCTAATGGCATAAACCCACAAATATCATATTCATCAATTTAGATTAGGGTTTACCATATAAATCGCATGAATTAATCATAATATCATTAAACAATGCTAAACAATCATAATTGGGTGATATCCACTAGATTGGAATCACACCCAAACCCTACCTACAATGCAAGCACAACACTAGCTAGAATTGGTCTTTTGATTTCACAAGTGGGGAAACTATGGGTGATCTATGGGTGGAAGAACCCATAGGTAATTAAGCTTCACATATCTTTAATCAAAGACCTAAACAAAGCTTGAATCAATGGTTAATTTGACCTAGCTACTGCCTCTCTTCTTCTTTTTCTTCTTCATTTTTGCTTCTAGAGAGAGAATATTTGGAGAGTGATTTAGGGGTTCTGAGATGAATGAGCTAATGAATCAGTTTAGGGGTGTATTAGACTTATATAGGAGGTAAAATAGCTAACTAACCGATCTCCATTAACCCCTAATTAATTAACTCATTATTTCCCAAAAAAATTTAACTAATAAGTAAAAGTCATCAAAACTGCTCAAACCATGAGACAACCACCCACGGACTGTGGGTGGGTCTTTGGACCGTCCTGGTCCTCTGTGGTTTGAGGCTGGAGGGTCTAAACTTGCAGGACATGAGCAACCGTGACCCACGACCCCAACCTACGAGGCGTGGGTCCATCTACGGCAGGTAGATGGCATCCGTAGGTACTGCCAAATTCCAGATTTTAGGTACTATTTTGAGATCCTCCTCAAGGACCCCTTTGGTTGGTCCTTGGGGAGTCGTACCTAAATGTTAAACATCTAAAACCCCTATTATATGTACAGAAACAATTTTTAAAAAAATTTAATCCTCATATGCCACTCCAAAACTCTTACAAAAGTCTCTAGAACCAACTATATCAACTCACTAAATTATGGGGTTTTACAAAACTAATCGAATGAATGTTAAGTATTCAGTGGGGAATAATGTTAAGCACTTAGTGGATATGGCTTGAGATGGGTGCTCATCCGTGAGTTGAGGAAGGGTATCTAGTAGCAATCTGCCTATCCTATAAACTATTTCCCACATAGGTCTATCTAGTGGATCCAGGTAAGATAAAAGTAATGGTCCTACCTTAGGCAAGTAGAAATCCCTTATCTGGTGAGGGTGATACCGGGATTCCATAAATTGCTCACATGGTCTATGTCGATTAAAGCTTACCCCCACAAAGAATATTAATGAACTATGACTTCTCAAGAATGCACTACTTAGTGTGGTTGGTAGTATGGGATGCCATTCATGCATTGCACAAGTAGGCTTTGAGAGTTGTTATGGTGTGTTCCTTTATGATATAATGTTAAATGAAATGAATGTACTCTTATGATGATGTATACTGAGAAGGTTGATTATGTCTAATGACTGAAGGTGCTCTTAATGAAGCTATTGAAGAATGTTGACTTATGTGCTTAATAAGATGATGTATGCTTTACTTGGATTGTATCATGAGTTACTTCCTTGTCATGACATATTGGATATAAATGTGTCTTGTCTATGGTGGCTCCAAAAGAGTATTTAGTGTGAGTAGTAGTATGGAATGCTACTCATACATTGTACAAATATGACTTAGGGTTGCCCTAGATGATGGTCCTAATGTGTTGATATGATTTATGAAATGTTTATGTCTCTTATGTATGAGTATTGTGTAAAGATGAAAAGGATGAATAGTAAGTTCACTTTTGGTTATCTTGATGAGGTACTTTGCATGGATGGTGGTATGGGACGCTATTCATTCATTGCACAAAGTATAGCTTGAGGGTTACTTGATGTGAAAGCTTAATATGATGAAATTGGTTATATATTGATTATGTTCTAATGTGATGAAATTACTTGTATATTGGTTATGTTTGTGTATTATGCCTCTTATATTTATGTTCATGAAGGTGTTCTCAAATTGGCATGAAAGCATGATTTCACTAAAATGTTCGTTTTAAGCATGATTTTTGCACGGCTATCATACTTAGTACATCTAATGTTCTAACCCATATTTCTCCATTTTACCAAAGTTTAGGGTTTGGAGATTTGATATTCTATACTTGAAGGGTAGGTTTCTAAGGAGAAAGGAGATGAAGATTTGGTGAGTCCTCATAGTTTCGAGGACAAACCCATTATTTCCCTTTATATCTTTTACTTTATGTTTAGAGCTTTTGTATGGGATTACTACCAAAACTTATTCAATATATTGTAGATGGTTTGAGACAAACTGTAGAAAGACTCTCACTTGCTTTTTATGAAAAATGACTTCGATTGTTAAAGAAAAGTTTTAATTCCACATTATTTTCCTTTCTTCTTATATTCAAGAATGATATGAGGCTTGTATGAGAATTTTTGTAGTGTTGTACGCCGTGTTGCATCTAGGGGGGACCCCTGCGTCGTGACAGTATGTGGGGGTCATGAGTCAAGGCTAAACCTCCCTCAATTCTCCAAAGTTCAAGTAACATACTACGAACATGCAGTACCGTCTGTGGAGCCACTCACACCTTGTGGGTGGGCTCTCATGAGTGAGGGCTCGCCATTGTCCAAAATGAGGAGGCACCTACCTAACCCACAAATTACCAGTATGGTTCGGGTTCCCAAAATAGTTATCTCATAAGATCGAAACCTTTTACCTCAGTTAGTCTGGGTTTCTAGTAGCAATCTCCTTATCTCGTAAGTATGTGCCCAGATAGGTCTTTAGCTAGTGGATCCACCTAAAAGCTAAACATGTTAGTTCTACCTTAGGCAAGTAGGAGACCTCTTTTCGGTGTGGGGAATGACATCGAATTCCATTTAGTTCACATGGTCTATGTCGGTTAAGGCTATATTCCCTACATGACATGAATAAGAATATGAACATGAATATGAACTGTCGACAAGAACATGAGTTATGTAATATGGATTCTCAAAAGGTTCTACTTAGCATGAATAAGGGTATGGGACTTCATTCACGCATTGCACAAATAGGCCTTGAGAGTGATTGTTGTATGTTCTTTTATGAAATGATACTTTATGAGTTAATATATGCTTGACATGAATTATGAACCATGAACAAGAACTATGAACATGAATTATGAATATGAACATGAGCTATACTTATGACTTCTTAATGAGCTCTGCTTAGTGTGAGTGGGGGTATGAGACTTCACTTATACATTAAACAAGTGGACTTATAAAGGGGTTATGGTGTGGTTTACTTATGCTATGAATATATATGAAACTATGTATGCAAGATATGAATTGTTGCTAAGAGTGACTTTATTTATTATAAGATATGGACATGAATGAATCCTTGTCTATGAGTATTGGCTATGGATGAGTTCAAGGTAAGTTATGCATGATTACGGTAGCCTAGGGTTGCTTATGAAATGGTTTGACTATGTAATTACTCTAAATGTGCATGATGGTTCTTAAAGTTGACAAAGTGCATGATTTCAACTAAATGTCCCTTTTTACATGATTTAAGGATTGTTATTCATGGCTTCCATACTTACTACAATATTTGTGCTAGCCCATATTCTCTACACTTTCTTATAAATGTAGGTTCCGGTCGT